>RJWJ010001431.1:0-132633 GCA_004363605.1 Indri indri
ACGGGCTCCACTTGTACTCACCATCAAACTGGTTCTAACTGATCAACACTAGGTTGATCACATGGCAGAAATACTCTCTAGGGATTAGGGGGATGGGGGGGCAAATCAACAACTAAAGGACACGGGGAGCACTAAGGGGGGGGTGGGAAGGGCATGCCTTAAACCCGCACTTGGGTGAGGCAAAGGCATAAAGTGTAACGGTAGTGTTTGTACCCTCACAATACCCTGGAATTAAATAAAATTTAAAAAAAAATTAAAAAAAAAGAATTTTTATGCAGAGCAACTGCTCTCCAAACAGAGAGGACACACATTAAGAGAGAAGCTTAATAGCCTGAGCTAGAGGATCTGCTGGGGAGCTGTAATCGTCAATCATGCACATTCATCTTCTCCTACCGGTGCCACTTGCACAGGAATTTCCAAAGAATATCACTGGATAGGGAGAGCACAGGCGAGGAATGACACCAGCATAAAGGTGAGCAGATCACCAGGAGTTGCCCCTCCAGGAGAAGGTGAGGCAGACCTGGGGGGACAGACTCCAAGATGGTCTTTGGGACTGACCCCAGGGGATACTTGTAAAACATTTGAAGACTGTGACAGCATTGTGGGCTTTTATATGATGTTTGTCAGTTACTTTTCCTTTGAAAACTAATTTTTCCTTTTTTTTTTTTTTTTTTGAGAAGTGTGCTTTGAGGTCTAGTTGGTTTGTATTGATTTTACTATATGAAGAAGAGGATTTCCTGGGTTGATGAATGTAAGTTTCAGCCAAAAGAAATGTCATAGGCTAATATTAATACAACCTAGGTTTTCATTGTTGTTATTGTGTTTGTTTTTTAATTTTTTCCCAATACCAGTTCTGACACTAGGCTTGCATTTATTAATTGATAATTCAGTTTTACATAGTTATTTTTTTAATTCTTTTTTTTTGGAGACAGTCTCACTCTGTTGCCTGGGCTACACTGCAGTGGAGTCATCATAGCTCACTGTAAGCTCAAATTCCTGAGCTCAAGTGATCCTCTTGCCTCAGCCCCCGCTAGTGGCTGGGACTACAGGCACATGCCATCACACCTGGCTAATTTTTTCTATTTTTAGCAGAGACAGGGTTTTACTCTTGGTCAGGATGGTCTCGAACTCCTGAGCTCAAGTGATCCTCCCGCCTTGGCCTCCCAGGGTACTAGGATTACAGGAGTGAGCTACCACGACAGGCCTATATATCTATTAAATTAACAAAAATTTCAATTGCCCATTAGGTATCAGTTGCTGTTAAATGTCACTAGGAATATTTTTAAAAAAGCAAAAATACCTATATCTCTGTCCTTCAAAGAGTTGGGGAAAAAAAACATGAGCAAAAAAATGAAAAAAAAAAAAGAGAAAGAAATAGATATTTGCATGATTGTAAAGTCCCATTTCATTAATTTCCTTCTCTTATTTATATTTTATTTGAATTTCCTGTCAATATATTTATATACACCCATGGAGTCATTCAAGAAGTTCTAGTAATTGTGGACATAGTAAAACTCTAATAGCATATCTCTTATAAGTAGTGTAGGAGTAACTCTAAAATTAGTAAGGCAGAGTCAAAGTGCCAAATGAGAATAGGAGAAGGTGAATATTGGGCTAAAATGTTTTAGGAACTTTTTATAGGTGAGGAAGAATTTAAACTGGACCTTAAGCAAGATGGTGAAATAGAACATTTCAATGCTTGTCCTCTTGCAGAAACATCAATCTGAGCAACTATCCACATGTGAAAATAGCTTCACAAGGGCTAAGGAATCCAGGTGAGAGATTACAGCACGTGAATATAGCACAGAAATAAAAAAAGACACATTGAAGAATGTAGAAAGTGTAACATTTCACATACCTATATCACCGCTCCCCCAAGCCTGGACAACACAGCATGGAGAGAGATATCCTTCACGTAGGGCAGGAAGGGTGAAGTGAACACCCAAATTTGCCACAGACCCCAGGATCAAGCCTGCCCCAGTGAAATGTAGCACCAGGCCAGTCCCCACTGCCACGGGCTCCAAGCCCACCCCAGTGCCAGGCTGGCCTTAGTAGCCCAAGGATCCAGGTTGGCTTGTGCGGAATCAGGCTCTAGGCCCACCCCAGATTCCAGACTGGCTCCAGTGCCAGGCAGCAGCCACAGCCCCAGACTCCAGACCTGCCCAACTTCCAGGCCAACCCTGAAACCTCAGGTTCTAGGACTCCCCACTAAGAACTAGGCTGAATGTCTGTCCCAGTGCCAGTGCCCAGGCTTTATGGTGACCCCCACAAACATAGGCTCTAGGCTCACCCCCACATATCCAAGGTCTAGATCCACCCCTCTGGACTCAGTTGACAGGTCTACCCCAGTGGACCCAGGCTCCAGATCCGCCCATCTTCTAACTCAGGCTCCAGCCCAAACTGCCTGAGGCCTCTAGAAGTAAGCTTGCCTATGGACTCTGCCAGCTGGCCTGCCTGGGATTTCTGAACAGACTGACTGGTGAAAGACTTTTCCTGACAAATCCAGTCTGTAAAGACTGAAATAGGTGCCTACTTCTTCGAATGCACAGACACCAATGCCACAAAGAACATGAACAATTAGGAAAACATGACACCATGGAAGGAGCAAAATAAAGCACCAGTAACTGTCCTTAAGAAATGGAGATCTAGAGACTGCCTGGCAAAGAATCCAAAATAATTTTCTTAAAGTAGCTCGGTGAGCTACAAAGGAACACAGGTAGAAAATGAAACAAAAACAGGCAAATAATAATGAAAAGTGAGACATTCAACAAAGATAGAAACCATAAAAACAAACCAAGCAGAAATTCTGGTCCTAAAGAACACAATGACTGAACTAAAGAATTTGATAGAGAGCTTCACCAGCAGACTCAATCAAGCAGAAGAAAGAATCAGTGAGCTCAAAGGCAGGTCATTTAAAATTACCCAGTCAAAGGAAAAAATAAAAAAGAATGAAAAAAATGAAGAAAGCCTATGGGACTTACACGACACCATCGAGTGAACCAATATATGTATTATGAGAATCAAAGAAGGAGCTGAGAGAGAAAAAGGAGCAAAAAGCTTATTTAAAGAAATAATGACAGAAAACTTTTCAAATCTGTAGAGGAAAATGAACATACAGATCTACGAAGCTCAAAGAACCTAAAATACATTATACGTAAAGTAATCTTCCTTGAGACACATTATAATCAAATTCTCAAAAGTCAAAGACAATTATTTTTGAAAGCAGCAAGAGAAAAGCAATTCATCACATACAAGGGGACCTTCATAAGATCATCAGTAGATTTCTCAGCTGAAACTTTGCAGTTCAGAAGAAAGTGGGATGGTATAGTTCCACTGAAAGCAAGTGCTGAAAGAAAAAATACATGACAACCAAGAATACTGTCTAAGTTGATTTTGTATTGTTATGACAGAATGCCACAGACTGGGTAATTTATAAAGAGAAGAAATTTATTTCTCACAGTATTGAAGGCTAGGAAGTCCAATATCAAGGTTCCAGCATCTGCATTAGTCCATGGCGAATGTGGAAGGGCAAAAGAGCATGCATGTGATAAAGAGCCAAATGTACTTTTATGACAAACCCACTCTCACACTTCTGAGATAATGACATTAACTCACTTATGAGCCCTCATGACCTAATCACCTATTATTAGGCTACACTCCCAACACTTTTGCATTGGGGATTATATTTCCAATACATAAACTTTGGGTGACACATTCAATCTATAGAACATACTATATTTAACAAGGCTGCCCTTCATAAATAAAGGAGAAATAAAAGCTTTTCCAGACAAACAAAGCTGTGGGAGTTTATCACCTCCAGTCCTACCTTACAAGAAATGCTAAAGGAAGTTCTTCAAGTTGAAAGGACACTAACAATTTTAAAACGTATGAATATAAAATTCACTGTAAAGGTAAGAATATAGTCAATTTCAGAATACCGTAATACTATAACGGTGGTACATAAATCGCTTGTAACTCTAGTATAAAAGTTAAGAGAAAGAAGTATTAAAAATAACTATAGCTATAATATTTTGGTAATGGATGCATGATATTAATATATAAAAGATGTAAATTGTGACATTGATAACATAAAATGAGGAAGGAGGAGAAATTAAAGTGTAAAGTTTTTGTATGTGATTGAATTTAGGTTGTTATCAGCTTAAAATATAATGTTATAACTGTAAGATATTTTATGTAAGCTTCCTGATAACCACAAAGAAAAACCTGTTGTAGATATATAAAAGGTAAAGAGAAAGAAATCAAAACATAGCAGTACAAGAAAATTATCAAATCACAAAGGCAGATAGCAAGAGAGGAAGAATGAAATAAAGGAATTACAAAACAGCCATAAAAATGATTAACAAAATAGCAATAGTAAGTTCTTGTTTATCAATAATTACTTCAAATGTAAATGGATTACATTTCTAATCAATAGATCTAGAGTAGCTGAATGGATTAAAAAATCCAAGATTCAAATATTTGCTGCCTCTAAGAGACTCATGTTGGCTCTAAGGACACACATAAGGTGAAAGTGAAGAAATGGAAAAAGATATTTTATGCAAATTGTAGCAAAAGGGGAGCAGGGGATTTTATACTGATATCAGACAAAATATACTTTCAGTCAAAAACTATAAAGAGGCAAATAAGGTCATTATATAATGATAAAGAGGTCAATTTATCAAGCAGATATAACAATTATAAATTTATATGCACCCAACTTCAAAGCACATATATATATATATAAAGCAAATATTGACATAACTGAAGGGAGAAATAGACCACAATACAATAACAGTAGAGGACTTCAATATACCACTTTCAACAATAGCTATATTATCCAGACAGAAAGTCAATAAGGAAACAGTGGGCTTGAACAATGCTGTACACCAAATAGAGCTAATAGGCATATATAGAACATCTCATCCAACAACAGCAAAGTACAGATTCTTTTCAGGAGCACATGGAATATTAAACCACAAAACAAGTCTTAACAAATTCGAGGTGACTAAAATCATATCAGGTATCTTTTTCAACCACAATTGTATAAAACTAGAAATCAATAGTAGGAGGAAAATTAGAAAATTCACACACATTTGGAAATTAAACAACACACTCCTGAACCACCAATGGGTCAAAGAATAAATCAAAAGGGAAATCAAAATATATTTTGAGACAAATGAAAATGGAAAGACAACATACTAAAATTTATGGGATGCAGCAAAAGTAATTTTAAGAGAATTTATGTGGGGAACGTGGCCAATGCTCCCCGCAAAAAGCCGGGTCCCTTTGGTAGAGTTGCAAGGGATAAGAAAATAATAGAGAAAAATGGAAAATGGAAGAAATAATACACTGAGACAAAGATATAGTTTTATAAGTTTATAAAGATTATAGGCAAAGCGCTAGCTCAGGGGCCTCAGACCTCTCCGTTGGTCTCCAAAAAAAAGCCCCAAATGAGGTCTTACATGGTAACTTATAGGGAATAGTGAATAATTGCCAGGGGTAACAGATTTACGTAACAGCAAGTAGTTCCTCTCAGGTTAACAGATTTTCAAGAGGCTTCTATGGAAGGCTTCTGCAGATTTTTTAACAAATTCTATCTACGTGAGCAAACAGTTACAAAGTCTTTCAAAGGTTGACTTCTAAATTCTAAGGTAAGTTTATCATTTAACAGAGGGGGTAAACAGAGATATATTGGCTCCATGTTTATTAGGTTATTGTGGATGGAGACAGGTAGTCTAGAGTGGTTTAAACAAGAGCTTTGCTTTAGCCATTCGGGAAGCTGTCTGCTGTCTGTTCCAGAGGGCACTCCATTGTCAGCTCTCAACCTGTAGTTTTTAACAGATTCACTTGTGCTTTACAAAGCAAATCCAAACCTTTAGGTCTGAGAAACTTGGCGCCTTGTGGGATACAGCCGCTACTGTCCTTCAGAGACGCTCTTCCGTGTGTAACAGCATTTGAAATGCAAACCAACACGTTCACATATTCCTTCAGGGCAAAGCTCTGCAAAACTCCTAAGACACATCCTGTCCCCAAACACGTTTAATATTAATTCATGGAGCGACAAATTTATAGCAATAAATCCTTACATGAAAAAAAAGAAAGATCTCAAATAAATAACCTAACTTTGTACATCAAAGAACAACAACAAAAAAGAACAAACTAAGCTCAATGTTAACTAAAGAAAGGAAATAATAAAGATCAGAGCAGAAATAAGTGAAATATACACTAGAAAAAGAATAAAACAGATTAATAAAACTAAGAATTGGTTTCTTGACAGAATAAATAAAATTGACAAACCTTAAGGTAGATTAACTAAGAAAAAAGATTGAAGACTCAAGTAAATAAAATTATAAATGAAAGAGGCAAATTAAAACTGACACCATAGAAATATAAATGTTCATAAATGACTATTATGCATAATTATATACTAGAAGATTGGATAATATAGACTAAATGGCTAAATTCCTAGAAACTGCTAAAACTGAATCCTGAAGAAACAGAAAATCTAAACAGATCAATAATGATGAAGGTGATTGACTCAATAATCAAATAACCTCTCAACAAAGGAAAGCCTAGGCCATGAAAGCTTCACTGGTCAAGTCTATGAAATGTTTAAGGAAGAATTAATGCCAATCCTTCTTTAATTTTTTCAAAATCTAAAGAGGAGGGAATACTTTCAAACTCATTTTATGAGACCAGCAGTACCCTGATTCCAAAGCTATACAAAGACACTTCAAGGGAAGAAAATCACAGCCCAATATCCCTGATGAATGTAGATGCAAAATATAATGCTAGCAAACTGATTTCAACAGCACATTAATATACTAATTAATGTACAAATTAATATAATTAATTATAATTAATATAATTAATTATATTAATTTAATATATCAAGTAAGATTTATTCATGGTCTGCAAGGATGGTTCAATATATGTATATCAATAAATGTGGTACACCAAATTAACAGAAAGAAGGGAAAAATCATATGAAAATCTAAATAGATGCAGAAAAAGAATTCGACAAAATTTATTATCATTTATGGTAAAAATGTTCAACAAATTAGGTTTAGAAGAAATGTAACTTAACATGATAAAGGTCATACATGAGAAGTCCACAACTAATCTCATATTTGATGGTTAAAAGCGAAAAGCTTTCCTCTAAAATCAGGAACAAGACAATAATGCCCACTCTAGCCACTTGTATTCCACATGGTACTGAAAGTCCTAGCCAGTGTAATTAGTCAAGAAAGAGAAATAAAAGACATTAAAATTGGGAAGGAAGAGGTAAAATTATCTGTGTTTGAAAATAATATGATCTTATAAATAGAAAACACTGAAGATTCTACCAAAACCTGTTAGAAATAATAAAAAAACCAGTAACACTGCAGAGTTAAAAAATATATAAAAATTAGTATTAGCATGAAAATACTTATAAACAAGTTCTACTAGGAGGTAAAAAATACGTACACTGAAAACCATAAAACATTGATGAAATAAATTGAAGAAGATACAAATAAATGGAATGATATCCCATGTTCATGGATTGGAAGAATTAATATTGTTAAATTGTCCATACTACCCAAAGCAATC
Source organism: Indri indri (assembly GCA_004363605.1). Classification (NCBI taxonomy): domain Eukaryota; kingdom Metazoa; phylum Chordata; class Mammalia; order Primates; family Indriidae; genus Indri; species Indri indri. The sequence goes on from RJWJ010001431.1 coordinate 7,591, forward strand.
TACAGATTCATATAGTCCCTATAAAAATGCCAATGAGATTCTTCACAGAAGTAGAAAAAACAATTCTAAAACCTATATGAAGCCATTAAAGACCCCAAAATATCCAAAGCCGTCTTCAGCAAAAAGAACAGATCTAGAGGCCTCACACTGCCTGATTTCAAAATATACCATAAAACTATAATGACTAAAATAACATGGTACTGAAATAAAAAACATGCAGAGACCAGTGAGCAAAATAGAGAGCCCAGAAATAAATCTACACATTATGGTCAATGATTTTTGACAAAGGTGCCAAGAACACACAATAAGGAAAAAATGTTTCTTCAATAAGTGGTTTTAGGAAAACTGAATATCCACAGGCAAAAGAATAAAATTTGACCCCTGTTCACACCATATGTAGAAATCAACATAAAATGGATTAAATAAATAAATGTAAGACCTGATACTCTAAAACTTCTAGGAGAAAATGCAGAAAAAAAGCTTTTTGACATTAGTCGGACAATAATTTTTTTGGGAAATGACCCCAAAAGCACAGACCACAAGAGCAAAAATACACAAATAGGATTACGTCAAACTAAAAACCTTCTGCACAGCAAAGAAAACAATCAATAGAGTGAAGGGATAACTTATGGAATGGGAGAAAATATTTGCAAACTATACATCTGATAAGGGATTAATATCTAAAATATATATTGAACTCGAACATCTTAATTACAAGAAAACAATGTGATTAAAAATGAGCAAAGGACCTGAACAGATATTTCTCAAAAGAAGACATACAAAATGGTCAACAGGTACATAAAAAAATGCTCAATATCACTGTTTATTAGGGAAATGCAAATTAAAACCACAGTGCGATATCACCTCTCATCTGTTCGAGTGGCTATTAACAAAAAGACAAAATATAGTGAGTATTAAGGAGGATATGGAGAAAAGAGAACTCCCGTGCACTGTTGGCGGGAATGTAAATTATTACAGCCATTATGGAAAATAGTAAGAAGTTTCCTCAAAAAATGAAAAATGGAACTATCCTGTGATCCAGAAATCTCACTTCTGTGTAAATATCCAAGGAGATGAAATCGGTTCTCAAAAAGATATCTGCACTTTCACGTTCATTGCAGCATTACTCACAATAGACACGGTACGGAATCCACCTAAGTGCCCATCCATGGATGAAAATGTGGCGCACATATACAATGAAATGCTGTTCATCCTTAAAAAAAAAAGAATGCTGTAATTTATGACAAACTTGGAGGATGTTATGCTAAGAAAAATAAGCCAAGCACAGAAAGCCAAATACCGAATGACGTAATTTATACGTGGAATCTCAAATAGTTGACCATAGTAGCAGAGAGTAGACTGATGATTGCCAGGGTCTCTGTCCAGGGGAAAATGGGCAGATGTTGGGCAGAGGGTGCAAAGTTTTACACTGACAGAATGAATATGTTCTGGAGGTCTGTTGTACAGCATGGTGACTCTAGTTAATAGTATATTATGTACTTAAAAATTGCTGAAAGAGTAGATCTTAAATGTTCTCACCACATAAACACACACAAAATGATAATTATGTGAGGTGATGGATATGATAATTAGCTTTATTTAATCATTTCACAATGTATATATATATCAAAGCATCATGTTACATACTGTAAATTATATAATGGCAGCACATCCTACTCAGCAGCAGTGTGATATGATATGATATAGTTTATGTAATAATCAGAAAGCAATATGCCCTGTAAATTTTAAAAGTGCATTCAAATGTTAATATAATTTTAAAGATGAAGATACATCACAGTAGAATTCCAGTTTGCCTGCTTGTTGATGAGTTTCGTAAGCTTTTAAAAGAAAAGAGTTAACCTAATTAATGAATACCTGGAGATGGGGAAGGGAAGCATCTGAATTGTCCTGCCTGTTCAATATGTTTCAGCTGTTCATATATTTAACCAAAAATGTCATCTTCATTTATAATTATTAACATAGTTTGGGCTATGGATATAAGCTAGAAAGCTAGTTCTATAATATTAGAATTGAACTGTTAGTTCCTGAGTTATATCTATTATCAAAAGTAAAGACTAGATTTATACCTTTCCAGTATACATTTATAAAATGTTACTTACAAATAAATGTTTAAAGTTAATTGAATAACATGCTGTTGTGTGGGCTTTTAAATGGAAAGGGCCAGATTTTTCTTTCTTCTATGTTCAGAAAGCCCTTTTGTAACTTTTTCACCTTGTCATAGGAAACATGCTTTCCTTGTTTGTGGTTTTCAGTCACTCACTAATATTTTTACAAGAGGGAATAAATGTAATAGACTGCATTCTTCGAGGCAATGTGGTTAAGTGAGTCATGTAAAAATCTAGGGCTGCTTCTGTCCCTAGGTTCCTTTTGACTAGGTAAACCGTGAAATGTACTTGAACAACTTCAGTGATTACATCTGTGAAATAGGAATTACAAGACACCTTAGTCCATTTGTTTTCCTAATACTGCTTGAAACTTTCCCTTCAATTTTTCTAACCCTCATTCTTTTTGTATTTGCTCATCCTTCCAACACTATTTATTATTTAATGGCTTTTATTTTTCTATTTTTTAAATTTCATACTTATATTTGTGCATGGATTTCTTCTGATCTTTTTATTCCATCTTTCTGTGTCAATATTTGGGGGAGAGGGTCTGTCTTTGAGTTAGACATCATTTCTGTGTCTTCTCAAGTGCTGACTCCTCTGATTGGGGAACAGAGAAAAGGGGCAAATGTCTTTTCACTTAACTCCCCATGGTTGTTGGTTTCTGTGGTACTCTGCCAACATCAGTGGTCCACTAATATCCTCTTTTCGGCATCTGTGTCAGAATCCCAGCAGAAAAGAGATGCCACACTCAAATCGAGACCAGGAAGAAAAGGAAAACAAATTTTGGTGAGGAGCTATGATTTTCTGAGACATGTGGTAACTATAGTTTAAAAATTTAAGTAAGATATATCAACTATTTGAGATAAAAACTCAAATAAAATAATGTGGAGAAGAAGAAACAGCCACCAACAAGATAAGTTATAAAAGATCCTTAATGAAGCTAATGTCAGTGTCCAAAGGGATTGTGGTCCTTTAGTTGTTATTTCTGAAAAGTTTTTCTTATACCTTTAGATCTCTTGAAAGCTAAAAATTTCAGATATCTCAGTTTCTGAAGGACTAAAGAGACACTTATTTTGGTGGTTGGGTGGTAATCATGCTCTGATTTAGTTCCAGCATTTCTCAGTGTACCATGGCCAGCTGCCTTCTAGTTTGTTGCTGGTTGTTTGTGATAGAAAAGCTCAAAGCAGTCATAAGTGCCTGTCTGTGCCTTGCTGCCAGACCAGTATCATCGCATTCTAATCTGAAATATTTTAGGTGAGATTTTGAGTAATGTAGCACCAATTACAAAGAATTACTCAAGTACTGAAAGGTCAGATGGATATTTTAGAAGCAATATAAAGGAAAATAGAAATACAGAAGGGAAATAGAGGTATAACTGAATCACGATCACCAAATGTTACCTAACTAAATTGAGGATAAATTTCAATATACTGACAGCATCTGTAGGATTATTTTTTAAAGGTCAATTTTCTTTCCAACCATGTTAATTGATAGATTTTATGCTTATTCCTAAAAAACTGAATTATAATGGTGGTGGATCTATGAAGGCCACAAACAACTGCTGGCATTTGGGATTAGCTCAGTGTTTGAATGGTTCAAGCTTTCCTCTCATCATTGATGCCTTCTCCTTTCCAGCTTCTGCATACTATTTGGGACAGACAGTATTAGGAAGTATACAAAAAGATGAGCTATATGGCTTTAAATGCCCTTGTACAGGACTTCTCAGTCTTACCCATTTTCATATTAATGTTAAGGGCCCTGACACATTTATAAATCAGCAACAACAATGGACTGGAGTCGAGAGACCCGAGTTTTAGTCCTGGCTTAGCCATTACTTAAGAGATGAACCTTGGAAAATTGTTCCGTGTCTCAGTTTCCGTTTATTAACTAAGGCATTTGATCTAGATGCTTTTTAAAGGTCATTTTGTTCCATGCTGTGAATCAACAATTCACTAATATAGAGTTATGGAAACAGATTCAGTCACACTGCTTCTCCCACTTGTTTCTTTAATGACTTTCTTTCATTTATTCTGGCAGAACATTTTTTGCTTCATAATATAGCAAGCAAGACAAAAAGATGAGGCAGTGGGTGGACTAGCTTATTCTTCACACCAACATAACGTGCATGGAAAAAATGAGTCAGAGGAGTCTGTAGCTGGTGTAGATCTCGTAATTTACCTTAGTGCTATTTCAAGATTCAAATAAAGAAGAAATGGCTCAGAAAAATGAAGCAACCAGTTTAACATCAAAACATGGTAAATTCAAGAGTAGAAAATAAAATCCATGTCTCTTGACTATTAATCCTATGTCTTTCTTTATGACTTATGATGTTGACTTTCTTTCCCATATTGAAAACATTTGAGAATCTGTTCCATAGTACACTAAAAGCCAGGTGTGGAAGCAAGGATCACAAATCACAAGTATGATATCTTAATTAGCAGACAGATTTAACAAAATCTGCTAAAACTGTTAAAAAGTACTTATACTATAAGGGCATATTTTTGTATTGCTGTAATTATTGAGAGAGAGAGTTAATTGACCACAAAGTGATTCATCCCATTGCTGTACAGATTTTTTCAGTTTGTAATCAGAAGATGACAGTCCTTTCAGAAAAATAAGATATTATTACCATTTACATGTAGAAATAAAATTATCACAATTCAAACTATGAAAATCTCATAAAATCCTTAGACTATACTAGAATGTTTTAAATATTGTTTATAAGTTCCAATAGCAAAAACTTCAGGGTGTCTCTCTATAAAATTATATTTTTTTCCTCCATAGGTAGTTTCTATGTATGTATCAACATTGCATGATTGCAAATATTTAGAAATAAAAAAACTCTGTAAAGCCAACATTGCAGTTGTGTTTTAAAACCATGTCTCTTTTATTGCTCTGAAATGAATTGTAAATGTTTAATTTCAGCTTATACAAAATGTCTCTGTGCTGAAAGCAGCATGTAATCAAAGTTCTAAAATGCTTCCCTTTATGTAATGTACAGTGGTGCCTCAAACAACAGATCCTGTGAGGATAAAGTTGGTCTTGGAATCTGGCCTTGCCAGTGCTGGATTGGAAGCAGTGATAGGTGAAGAGGAGAACGCAGCAGAATAATTTGAAATATCATATTTTTCATGGGAGTGCCAGAGTTTGAGCAAACACAAGAGGAAGGCCACATTCCCCTCTGTTCCCCTGTTAAGATTCTGCTACCTGGAAGTGGAGGAGTTTCCGGTCGCCTCTGCCACTGGCAAGTGTGGATTCTGTGCTACTGGGCACAGGGTCGGCTGAGGACAGGCAAGAATGTCTTCTGTGAAAGTGAAGTGTTGTAAGTCAACTTGATTTGAGGGGAATAAATAGTACTGGTAAAAGCTACCCCTTTCGAGTACATACCTTGAATCAAACATCGTGAGATAAGATTTATTATTCTCATTAAACTTATGTGGATGCTATTATTTCCCATTTTCATATAAATTCAGAGAAATTCACGGAGGTTAAATAAGTTGTCTAAGCCCACAAAACTATGAAATAAGTAAGCTAGGATCCATCCTAGGTCTTTACATTTCAAGAGCACTTGCTTTTTTCTCTATACTATGTACTACAGGGTATTAAGATCTAAACTGTATTATTAAGCTACCATATTATTTTTACTCTTTGTAATTTTCTGAAACTGAAGGGTGTCACTAGAATATAATCTTTTATAATGATTTTTCTAAGTCTTTGATATAGTACATTTTAGTAAATATCTCACTTATCTTCCAACCCTGAAGTTGTTATATTCACTATTGGGATGGCTATAACCTTCCCCCAAGACCAAAGACCTTGGTGAGTTAAATACGTTCCTTTATGTCTTACATATCTTAGAGAGAAAAATAACCTTTTTGGCCTCTGAGGCTTAAAAACTGCCTTTATACTTACAAATGGAAGCCTTTAGAAACTTTCTCTCTTTAGATCTATTGTGCAAAGTGAGGAACCCCTAGTTGTTCCTGCTATGCTGTGTATCTCCACAGGCTTTTGTAATCCCCATAACCTGATACCTTCTCATCACTACTCCTTTCCCTCACCTGATGCTTCTAGGAATTTTCTAACAGGGATAGATGCACTTTATCACATGCTATTCAAAATCTTTCAGCTGTGCCTCATGAGATTCCTAATTAGTAACTCCTCCTTTTTATGGTTTAAAACTAAGAAAAAGTTATCCAGAAAGTTCACACAGTGAGCAAGATCATATCTGTGTATCGACAGAGGTCAAACAATCACAGAAAACCAAGGTATAACCCTGCCAATTAAAGAAAGGACATTTATACATGAAGATCAGTGGGGTTTAGATAATGACTAAATAGCTGAATTTTAAAGTCTGTTAAGGAAAAAAAGAACCAAAAAACAACCCTTATATCCAGACCTTGTAACTTAAGAAGAAAGAAAAAATTTGAGATGAAATACTATCAGTAATAGTGGAGCAACTGAGAACAGGAAGCTATTCTCATCTGCCCAACTCTTTATTTCATATTATTCTATAGCTGAGCCACAGTTCAGGATATTTGGAGGCAGTCTGGGCTAATGGAAAAAACCTTGTATGAAGTCTGAAGTCCTGATGTTAGGCCTCAGCTTCACCATATATTAGCTTTGTGAAGAAGATTCTTTATCTTCTTTGAGCCTAAATTTATATTGAAGTGAAACAGAGACCGTAATCCCTGGCTTACCTACCTTACATGAATTTGTGAGGATAAAATAAGATAATATAGGAGAAAACAGTTTGTTGATTTTAAGATCGCCTTAGCAGGACTGGCTACATAATTTGTAGGGCCCAGTGCAAAACGAAAATTTGGGGCCCCTGTTCAAAAACTATCAAGAATTTCAAGACAATGATAGCAGAGCATTAATCCAAGTACAGGCTCCTTCTAAGCCCAGAGCCCTGTGTGGCTGCACAGGTTGTAAACTCACGGAGCCAGCCCCAAGTAGTTGCAGTAGTGCTACAGGATGCCTTTCCTTGCTCTACTCCTTGCCCTACTGCTGCTGCAAGAACTGAGAGAGTGTCCACTTTCATTACTATAGCAAGACTGCTTGGGCTTTCTGATATCCTGCTTGCTTGCAATATATTTCCTCTTAGAAACAAGTATTTAGGAATGGTACATGTAAATAGGAAGTTAAACTTAGTTAAACTAATACCATTATCACTCTTCTGGTACATTAGGGGTTAAACAAACTTGATCCAGAGGGAATCTCTTGAATGATAGCTAATCATTGCTAATGGTTAAGTCATTCTATGGGGAATTGAATTATGACTTTTGACTCTGAACATTTAGAACACAGAATAGTCTTTGTTTGGGGACTTCTGTACTTCTCTCCAGCAAAGCAGCTGCCACATTAGGAGAGAATGTAGTAGTAGCTTGAAAAATTCCAGTTCAGCTTTCTATCCAAAGATATTTGTTCCTTCCATGGGGAAATCATTAGATAGCCATTTGTGTCCAGATCTTCCAAGAGCACTAATAAAGTCTCTGGAAAGTTGTGGTATAGACATAGAAGCAGATAAACAAGACATGGGAAAAATCCAATAACTGATTCCTTTACAGGATTGTACAAGACTGTTTACTATAAACTAGGTTTCCTTCTAGTCTACTTTTAAATATAATTTATAAGCTTTAACAAGCTCAGGAAGTTTTTTTTTCTTCCATTCAGAAAAAAAAATTATTTTTAAAACTTTATTCCATTGCATAAACTTACATTCCTTGCTTTTCTACTAATTGTGTTTTTTTTCCCTTACTGTTTTATCTTCCAAGTATTTACAGATTTCTTTGGTCCTTCTCAGGAACTTTAAAGACCAGCTGTATGAATCTGGTGTGGTTTTTTTTCTTACTTCATTAAGCAGTACTGCTGTAACCATTACCAAGGCTCATCTTGGGACACTCTCCTATCTGTCATTTGCTCTATGTTGTTGAACTACTCCAAAGATAATGAAAAACTTTTGGTTGTTCAGTTATAGGGGTCTATGCATATCTCTGAATATTATTATGAAACTGCCCTGAAATAATGTCGACCATTTTTTTTCCTGTCAATTTTATTGCTATGAAGTAGTATACTTAGTGGTTACCAGGCAAGATTAGCTAGAAGAAATTGGTCAATAGTGCCCAAATCAGAAAATTCAAATAAGAAAACCATGCATTGGATTTTTATAATTAGGTATCAATCTCATTAAACTCTCAGTTGGTTAGCCCAGCTACTCTTAAGGCAAGGTCTTTGAGGATTGGGAATGGTGGAGATGCACCATTGGAATCTCCCTTCCAGAAGAACTGTTCTTCAGTTGTGAAGGGTGAAGTTAGCTAAGGGCACCCAACTACAGAATTTTTGGGATATGCTACAGCAATTGGACCAAGGTCATCATCTTCATAGGTGGCTCTCAGTCTATCTCTGAACATGGTAGGGCTATTAGGGCCTGGCCATTTCTGCCCAATGCAGACTTCTCTAATAGTCAGACTTTGTTCCAGAGCACCCTAATGGTTTGGCCTAGGCTTTATCAGACCTGCAGAACTGCCTGAGGCTTGACCAAACCAATCATGTTTCCTCCCTCTTTCATTTCACAGGTTGGGTCTGCTAGGTGGTCTGAAGGTTTTTCTTGCTCAATCTGCATCCTCCTGCTTTATCTTTGCCTTTCATGAGAATTATCCCAAAATAATCCATTTAATTCTGAACAGACACAGAAAGAATCCAAACTGACTGTGTAGGCTTCACTCGGTCACCTATTTTGGCAAAGCTCCATCGTTTCAGTGACCTCCTGCATGAAGCCCAGGAGATCCACTACCGCAGCTGAAATCTGGTTTCTTCACCACCTCCAGCCTCAAAATACCAAGATGAAGGGCACAGGATTTGGTTTCCTGAGCGTTGGCTGAAGGAGCAAGAGACACCACCATGATGAAAGAATTTAATTCCTGACAGTGTGAACATTGACTAGTGAGGGACAGGAACCAAGAGAAAACCAGAAAACAAACTACTCCTATACCCCTCTGGACTGTTTGGAAACACAGTTCTACACACCTCTCTAACGCTACCTAGGGAGACTGAGAGAGAAATCAATGGAGCTTGCTACAAAGCTGTGACCAGTTCAGTAATATACTCCTGATAGGTGCTCTTCCTTCTTTAGTGCATTTTTCCTTTACCCTTGCTTCACTGGAATGCTCCCCTTAATAAAGTGTTAGCAATAAGCTTTTGACTTTAGTCTTTCTAGGGAAAATGAGCCGAGACAGGCATCATTAGATAGTTGCTATTGTTACTGGTGTTGTTCCATCTACCTCAGCCTCTTCAAGTCACTACTATATTCAGACCATCTTGCTATGCAACCCAGCATAACCTCTCTATTTGTTATAAAAGATCAAAATGCTTGTAACATTTTAGAGATATTCTAGCAGTTTTATCAGGAGAAGGATTCAAAGACATCTGCTACCAACTAGCTATATGTTTATGTAACTGGTTCTCAATCTGTTTAGGAATAGGATACTATACTGTGTTTATAATTTGTATTAGTAGATTTTAGTAGTAATTTTAATTATAAATTTTCTATTTTTATTCTGCCCATACATATATATTGAGAATGAAGCATCTTAAATATATTAGAGTTTGGGCATTTTTATATGAACAGTTGGGAGTCACTGGAGGTTACAGAGCAATGAAGTGACATGATCAGAATAAAGTGTTGCAGAGATTAATCTGGAGGAGGGTGGAATTTAAGAGGAAGAGTGGATGTCCAATGTGAAAGGCTTTGGACAGCTGGGCAGTAGTATTACAGCACACTTCCTTGGAGATGGGGAGGATCCCCAATAACTCTCTAACTTGGAAGTAAGTAAGAGGAGGGAAGCTGAAAGAATTTGGTGAATGTACCACAAGGATTCATTATAATCGCACAAATACCTACTCTTCATTCCTCAGTGGTGAGATGAAGACAACAGATATTTATTTGAACATTTATTAAAGACCCACCATGGGACCATCCAAAGGCTCTTACATGCAAAATCCCATTTAGTCCTTTTAACAATCTGTAAAGTATGCACTCTCATTCCCTTTCATAGATGGGGAAAGTCATACTCAAAGTGTTAAGTGTTCAGTGTTGCACACCTCCTGTGAGGTCAACTCAGAATTTAAACCAGAGGGTTATGACTGTCTACACCACACCACACCACCTGTCACATATACTGACCTCCATGTTCAAAGACCCAGTGAGTGATAGAGATACCGTTGGAGATATAAGGCTGTCTATAATCAAGATGTCAGAGTTGGCTAAGGATTTTCTTCTACCTTCTCTTTTATCTTATAAGTTAGTATAAGTAATGCTTATCTTTCATATGTCAAAATTATGTTATCAACCAGGGACTCCTTGAACACAGTTTTTACGCTCTAGGACGGAGGCATCTGACTGATCCTGTTCTAAGATTCAAGAAGAAATGATCACAGCAACAATATACAGTTTCCAGATGTAAAGTTCGTCTTTATCAGGTGGTATTTGCTATCTTCAACCTCAGTGATTTTTTTTTTTGTACTCAGAGTTGCCTTAGGCAGCAGGGCTGTTGCCGTGTATGGCACTCCTGGTGTCTTTAGCTATCATGTAACTCTGTTGAACTTAGGAAATGTTCTGAGAATGAGTAAAATTGTTTATAGGCTTGCCAGTGCAGCTGCAGGGGAATTGAAGTAATTTCCCATAAAATCATACTAAATGCTGATTTTACTAAAGTATGCAAACAGTTAATGGAACTAAACTGTGTTCTTTATTCTGTTAAGAAAATTATGATAATTTTATAAAATAATAATATTTATATGGAGGCGGATTCTAACATGTTATACTACAGTGTGCAGGAGCTCATACTTTTAAAAGAATGAGGAGGAAATGTCTCTTGGGGAGGGAGCTAAATTCTCTCAATATTTGCCGAAACCCATTATAAGCTTTCCTGTAACTCCTGGCTCTAACAGTCCACTACATTATTATCTAATATCATTGTAGATTCATCTTACTCTAAAGAAACCATAAAGATAAGTTGTAAAACTTATTAGAGTTGATTCCTTACTTTGCATGAATATTTGCTATACAATGACTTTAAAGAGTTCATTAAAAATAGAATTCTCCTTGTAAAGACATCTGTTTTGATACACACTTCTTGGAATACTGGCCATCCTCAATGTACTTATGATGAATGTGTATGAATGGGTACCCATAGCTCCAGGAGCCACTAGAGCAAGTGTCAAATTAGGCAGTGGCCCTGCTCAGTCTTGACTTTGCTGCTGGATTCCACACTGCATCTCCTTCATCTCTGTAAACCATGTCCTTACAGAAGTTGGCTGCATGTATGTGGGGAGAGGTGTACTCGCATAGGTTTCTGTCTTTCTGCCTCATTAAAATGTAAACTTTATGAGGTTAGGTCTATGAATGGTTTTGCCGATTGTGGTATCTACAATGCCTAGTCTAGTACCTGACACATATTAAGCCCATTAGTTTATTTATTTACTCATTTGGTCATTTTTTCTTTTTATTTCTCTAACACATATTGAATGCCTTCTATGAGATAGTCACTGGTCTAGACATTGAGAAACTTAAATGAGATGTTAAAGCATGTGTTTGCATATTTGTATGTATAGGTTTTCTATAGCTCCAGATCCATGTCTTTCTGATGAATCTGTAGCATTGATTCTAAAGGCCACAGCATAGGAATGAATATCTGGTAATTCAAGTTACTGTTGGGCTGTGATCACTACGACTCTGTGGGAAAGGGAACCTCTTTTCTCATGCCAGTGTTAAAGGGTTAAATACATTCCTAGAATTTAACTTTAAAATATAAATTAGTCTTTCTTTAGAGATAGCATTTAAAATTTTTAAGTCTAATAGTAGCAAGATAAGCTAGCAATATGTAAATAGTAGTAATAGTTTAGTGACACAAAAAACTAACCCATAATATGGTCCAAAAGACTATAACCTCCATTTTATACACTCTTCATAGCAGAATTTATTCTGACTTCCGAATAGTGGTAGAATGTACAATTCTCGAGGGAAGAAACTATAATTTATTCATTTTTATTTGTCTGGAATAGTCCTTGCCATATTGTAGGCACTTAAAATATATTTGCTGAATGACTAAGGTCCTCATTGTATACAAAATTATTATGAACCACTAAACAAAAGGAAGTCATTTTAATAGTTCAAAATGCACAATATATAATATGAATATGACATTCAGTTCAGAAGAGATAAAAATATTTATTATATTTTTGTGAAAATGTAAAGCATGTTCAATTTTTAAAAAGTAAGTTAAAACAATGAGTTTTTTCTCACTGAAGAGGACTAGTAGGAAAAAGATATCATAAACTTTATTAATTACATACCATTTGACCCAGCAATTCTACTCCTAGGAATTTGTCCTTATGGAGATAACTTGACAAAAGAACAAAACTATAGTTATAAGGATGGTTTATAGTAGCAGTCTAGTCTGCCTCTAGACAATCTTTAGACTCAAGATTATAACATCAACTTTTGCCAGCTAGTGGGTCTGCCTGCAGATTTTGGACTTGCCAGTCTCCACAATCACATGAGCTAGTTCCTTAAAATCTCTCTCTCTCTCTTGCTACCCACTGCACCCACTCCCGCCTCATACTATACACATCCCATTTGTTCTGTGTCTCTGGACTACTTGACTACTGCGGAGACGCATTGTTAGCCAGGATGGATCCTTCTGGAGAGGTAGGCATCCCAGGCATCTTGGGCTGGTTTCCTAGGAGTGGACCCTGAGAAGATGACTTGTGTACCAATGATTTATTAAGGAAGTGCTTCAGTGAGACCTTAGAATTCAAGTGGGAGAAACAGGACAAGAAAGGGGAAGAGGCCAAGCAAGGGTCCAGTTTCACACCAAGTCCTAGCCTCAGCCTAGTGCTGTAGGGGAGCTCTGGATGGTAACTTACGCCTGAATTTGTCTCAAGTGGAGACGGGAGCCAAGTTTTCAGACAATTACACTGTTAGCTAAGGACTGCCCCCGGGGCAGGTGTGGGGGGATATCAATTTCCAGGCAATTCTGGATGCCTGTCTTTGCAGGCAAAGAAGCTCCAGTAGCCCAAGGGAAGTCCTCCAAAGAGAGTTCCAGGTGTGGTGTTCATGGTGAAGGTACACAGAAGCCAGAGGATGGGCACATAGGAACTGTGAAAAGGATTGGAGGGGACCTAGACATCCTCAGTACCCAGTACAGCAGGACTCTTGGTATTATCTCAGAAATAGAATGGCAGAGGGTAGGGATAAAATGGACTTATCTCTACTACTTAGATAGGGGCCCAAAAGAGTTTAATTTCATTAATAAATGGAACATAGCCTTATTCTGATACTTCAAGAAAAATGTTTGCTAGACTAAACTGTTAGAACTCAAGTGATTCATAAAGTAGTGATTGTTTGCTTTCGTGAAGTGAGGCTCACTTGTAAAATTTTACATGTTTATAGTAGTACTTTAATAACTGGGGTAATAAGAGCTCCTTTCTTTCTTTCTTGATTCCTTGATATACCTACCTGGAGTTAGGAATTCATTGCCATTGGCAAAGTCTATAAAACGTAGGACTAGGTTTTCTCTTTTCTACCTCATGCTAATGGTGTTTTATGAAATTTACCTTTCTCGGCAGACAGCAAAAAACCTGAACATTTTGGTTAATTTAGTAAAAATGTCAGGTAGACAGTTGATTGGTGTAGGGGGATAAGACCCTATAATGCAGAATATATATTTTATGAGAACAGGAACATATTAGTGGAAGCACAGAACTGTAAATACAGGATATGAACATGCGTTGGAGCAGAAGCCACTATGGTTACAATTAATGGTAAAACAAATTCTGTATTTAACTGGAAAAGGAGCATGCAATTTGGGATTTACAAGCTCAAAGATATTCCTCCCAGCTAAAGAATATTGCCAAATATGGAATTCCTTTTAAATTTTCCGTAGTATTATTGTTTGACACACCTGCCTCCTCTATTTATTAGGTACTTCTGTGTTTAGACATTATGAGAAAGAGAAAAGAAGTGGAAGGATCTGTCTCTACTCCTAAGAAACCCACAATATAGGTGAGGACACACATGTACAGCTTGGACCTATAAAAATACTAGCCATTAATTATTTGGTGGGCCTCTCTTTGTGCCAGGCATTGTACTGGATATTTTGCTCCCATGGTCTAATCTAATCTTCACCACAGCACTCAAAGGTATGAATTAGTATTCATATTTTTAAATGAGGAAATTGAGGCATAAAGAGAGAAAATAATTTGCTTATGATAAAATAACTTGTTAGTGTTTGATTAAGGATTCAAATGTGAACCAAAGCCATATTTTCTACTAAGCTAAACAGCTTGCTAAGAATAATGTCAAAAAGCTTAGAATCCAAATTAATCTGAGACTATAAAAAAACACGCAAAGACCATAAGAAATAAATTTTTGAAAGCTGTGTTTGAAGTAAAAGATCAGTGAAGAAACAGTGTTGATTAGGGCCACCATTATAATATTGATAGGTAACATGGGTGAACAGAAACCCTCAAAGTTTGTTTTGCTTTTGTCTTCACTGTCAGATAGAATGATCTTCAAATCACAGGAGGGTAAAACAAACATTGGTTAGAGGTAAATGTAAATTTATATGGGTAAAGATATTTTGAGACAGCAACTAATGGATTTAAATGAGTTCAGGCCTCCCGCTAGATGAAATATGCCCTTGAGGACTAGGACAACTCGAAACAGATCCATACTCTTGTATGTCTCTCCTAGCACCTTCTGTAACAGTGTATATTTTAATTTGTAAGCATACATTTATTTTGCATGGTTATGCCAATGATTATTTTTCTGTCTAGATTCTAAGCTCTAAGTTTATTTTCTATCCCCTTCCTTCCTTTCCACTCTTCCCCTGGTAGCTAGTACAGTGCCTGGAACATAGTTGGTACTCAGCACCCTTTCAAAGAATGAAAGAGTTTGCTGAATCCTTGGAGGTAACCTCTGAGGAATCAGTTGAGAACTGAGGAGGATGATGACTCTTTCATTTTGAAAAGGATGTTGATGGCACACAGGGAACACCATCAACAAGAAGTCCCAAACGGGTGGCCTAACAGACACATAAAGCTGGCAAGAATATATTGATTGGTACATAAAGTTATTGAATCTGAGTACTTTCAGGGGACGTGCATCTTCTAGTTTATAATGGCTTCCACCTCCTCTGCTGTGTTCCCCAATTTTATCCAATGGTAATTCTTGGATGCATTTGTGGTTGAGAGTCCAATAGATTGTTTGCATTGATCATACACAAAGTTCTAGATAAAATGCATAATTGTAAAGTTGCATGGTTTGTAAAAAACCGGAGAGAAAAGAATGATCTCCAAGATACAGGACAAATAATATTCAACTCAATCCTTTGACAGTGGTTATCAGAAAAATGCAGTAAATTGGGACAGAGGAAAACTAAAGGATTCTATTAGTGGTATAACCTATTCAACATGTTTATAATGATTGAAGGCACTGGTGTTTCATCCCAAATCTAATTTTCTAGTAACTTTTTAAATAATATACTTGTATATGGCAATTTCTTAATTTATCAATTTTATTTGGTAATTTCAGGCTTTCTGTTTTGGTAGTTGAAGATCTACTAATCTTTATAAGATCAGGATAAAACTCAGGATCTAATAACATATTGAGTGATTGGGGCAATGAGTTTCTTAAAACAGCATAATGACAGAAGTTCCTATCCCACAACAAGATGTCATAAAAAACAGCAAGTCTCCTACATAAAATATGAACATATTTTAAAATTTCTCTAAATTATCACCATCGTTTCCACTCCCCCTCAGTTTTTCCATTCAATCTGTTTAAGGATAGTTAGAGCATCTTAGGTTCTAAAGATAAAATTGTATATTTCCTCATATTCTTTCCATACCCATTGAAATGATATACAGAGAAAATAATCTGAGCAGTATGTACCTCTGCCATAGGATGAATTTGATGATTCTGCTAGTACTGTGTAAAGACCTTTAATTGATAAGAAATTGGTCTGTGTGATATTGAGAAAATCATGTCTCTGAGCCTTTTCCTCATTAAGAAAAATAAAGTTAATATCGCCTAATTTAAAGGGCTGTTGTGAGTATCATATGAGATTATATATAGGATCTACTCCATATTGAATGCTTATTATGGATCAACACCCTGCTAAGCTCATCAGAGACATATTTTATGTATATTTGACAATAAATCAGATTTCAGCTGGGTACTTTGTTGCTCCTCAAGTTCCAGGAAAAATCGAACCTGGAAATTTGAAATTCTCCAAAGATTATTGCTAACTCTCAAGGACAGTGTATTTTAAGGGTTAACTCAGCCTATTGGATCTTTCTTCATCTGGTGCCAACTATGGTTTCAAGAATGACAATTTCTTTTTTTATCTCAAAATATTACTGGGGTACAAATGTTTTTGGTTACATGTATCAATTTTGTTATGCTTGAGTCAGGATTATAAGTGTGCCCATCACACAGATAGTGTTCATTGTACCAGTTAGGTAGGTTTTTAACTATCCCCTCCTGCCCCCTCCTCCCTAGTTGATTTCCATGGAGTTTTACTTTTCTCTAAGCACATGTGTGCTCATCAATTAGTTCCAGTTTAACAGTAAGTACGTGTGATGTTTGTTTTTCCATTCTTTAGATACTTCACTTAAAAGAATGGCTGCAAAACTGTTTGCAAATTGTTTTGCAAATTTGCAAATTGTTGCAAAAGGCCTTAATTCATCCATCTTCATGGCTGAGTAGTATTCCGTAGTATACATATACCACATTTTGCTAATCTACTCATGAATTAATAGGCACTGTTAATTGTGTTGATTCCATATCTTTGCAATTGTGAATTGTGCTGCAATAAACATTCAGACGCAGGAGCCTTTTTGATGAAATGACTTATTTTCCTTTAGGTAAATACCCGGTAGTATGATTGCTAGATCAAATGGTAGGTCTACTTTTAGTCCTTTGAGGAGTCTTCATACTGTTCTCCACAGGGGTTGCAATAATTTACAGTCCCACCAATAGCGTATATGAGTTCTTTTCTCTTTGCGTTTATGATAGCATCTATTGTTTTTGGACTTTTTGATAACAGCCATTTTCACTGGGGTTAGGTGATATCTCATTGTGATTTTGATTTGCATTTCCCTGCTGATTAGTGATGTTCAGCACTTTTTCATATGTTTATTGGCCATTTGTCTCTCTTCTTTTGAAAAGCTTATGTTCATGTCTTTTGCCCACTTTTTTTTTTTTTTTAATTTCAGGGTGTTATGAGGATACAAACATTATGGTTACACTTTATGTCTTTACCTCACTTTTTAATGGGGTTGTTTGTTTTTTCCTTGGTGATTTGCATGAGTTTTTTGTACATTGTAGATATTAGTCCTTTATGGGATATATAGCTGACAAGTATTTTCTCCCATTCTGTAGGTTATCTATTGGCTCTGTTGATTATTTCCTTTGCTGTGCAGAAGCTTTTTTTTTTTTTTTTTTTTTTTCTGAGACAGAGTCTCACTCTGTTGCCCTGGCTAGAGTGAGTGCCGTGGCGTAAGCCTAGCTCACAGCAACCTCAAACTCCTGGGCTCAAGTGATCCTACTGTCTCAGCCTCCTGAATAGCTGGGATTACAGGCATGCGCCACCATGCCCAGCTAATTTTTTCTATATATTTTTAGTTGTCCGATTAACTTCTTTCTATTTTTAGCAGAGACGGGGTCTCGCTCTTGCTCAGGCTGGTCTCGAACTCCTGAGCTCAAACAGTCTGCCCGCCTCAGCCTCCCAGAGTGTTAGAATTACAGGCATGAGCCACCATGCCTGGCCTGCAGAAGCTTTTTAATTTAATAAAATTCCATTTATTTATTATTGTTGCTGTGATTGCCATAAATTCTTTGCCTAGGCCAATATCCAGAAGAGTTTTCCAACATTTTCTCCTAGAATTCTTATAGTTTTATGCCTTACATTTAAGTTTTTAGTGATCTTCAATTAATTTTTGTGAGCGGTGAGAGATATGGGTCATGTTTCATTCTTATGCATGTGGTTATCCCATTTTCCTAGCACCATTTATTGAATAGGGCTTCTTTTCTCCAGTGTATATTGTTGTTTTCTTCATCAAAGATAAGTTGGCTGTATGTGGATGGTTTTATATGTGGGTTCTCTGTTCTCTTCCATTGGTTTGTGTCTCTATTTTTGTGTCAATATCATACTGTTTTGGTTACTATAGCCTTATAGTATAGTTTGAAGTCTGGTAATGTGGTGCATCCAGATTTGTTCCTTTTGCTTAAGATTGCTTTGGCTATTTGACTCTTCTGGTTCCAAATGAAGCATAGAATTATTTTTCTAGTCTGTGAAATATGATGCTGGCATTTTGATGGTTATTGCATTGAATCTGTAAATCCCTTTGGGTAGTATGGACATTTTAACAATGTTGATTCTACCCATCCATGGACATGATATTTTTTCATTTGTTTATATCATCTGCAATTTCTTTCCTCAGTGTTTCATAGTTCTCTTTGTAGAGATCTTGCACCTCGTTGGTTAAGTATATTCCTAGGTATTTTATTTTATTTGTAGCTATTGTGAGTGTTATTGAATCTTCAATTTGACTCCCAGCTTGACTGTTATTGGTGTACATGAATGGTAGTGATTCATGTACATTGATATAATAATCTGAGACTTTGCTGAACTTATATCAACTCCAGGAGTCTTCTGGTGGAGTCTTTGGGGTTTTCTAGATATAAGATCATATCATCAGCAAAAAACCATAGTTTGACCTCCTCCTTCCTGATTAGGATAACATTGATTTCTTTCTTTTGCCTGATTTCTCTGGCTATGACTTCCAGCACTATGTTGAATAGAAGTGTTGACCGTGGGCATCCTTGTCTTGTTCCAGTTCTTGGTGGGAATGCTTTCAGATTTTCCCCATTTAGTATGATGTTGGCTGTGGGTTTGTTATATATGGCTTTTATAAATTTGAGATATGTTCCTTCTGTGCCTAGTTTTTGGAGGGTTTTCTATCATGAAAGGGTGGTGAATTTTGTTGAATGCTTCTTCTGCATCTATCGAGATGATAATATGATCTGTGTTTTTGTTTCTGTTTATGTGGTGAATCACATTTGTTGATTTACATCTTTGTATGACTGGGATGAAACCCACTTGATCATGATGGATTATTTTTTTGATGTGCTGTTGAATTCAGTTTGGTAGTATGTTATTGAAGATTTTGCATCTGTATTCATAAGGGATATTGGTCTGTAGTTTTCTTTTGTGTGTGTGTGTCTTTTCCTGGCTTTGGTATCGAGGTGATACTGGCTTCTTAGAATGAGTTAGGAATGATTCCCTCCTTATGGAATAATTTCTGCATTATGGGTACTAACTCTTCTTTCTAGGTCTGATAAAATTTGACTATGAATCCTTCCCATCTGGGGCTTTCTGTTGTTGGAAGATTTTTTATTGCTGCTTCAATCTCCTTGCTTGTTATTGGTCTGACCAGGAGTTCTATCAATTGATGTGCATCATTTGAATTCCCCACTCAAGAGAAACAGGCTGGCTGAATGGATACAAAAATACACCCCATGATCTGCTCTCTCCAGGAAACACATCTAACCTGCAAGGACTCTTACAGACTCAAGGTTAAGGAATGGAAAAAATATTTCATGCAAATGGTAATCAAAAGGTGTAGCCATTCTTGTATCTGTTGAAATTGACTTTAAATCAACAATAGTAAAGAAAGAGAAAGACGGCCATTATATAATGGTAAAGGGAGCAATTCAACAGGAAGATATAACAATCCTAAATATTTATGCACATAACACAGGAACACTGAGATTCATAAACCAAACCCTACTAAATCTAAGCAGAGAGATCAACAGCAGCATCGTAATTGCCAGGGACTTCAACACCACACTGACAGAGCCGATAGATCATCTAAACAGAAAATAAATAAACATTGGACTTAAATGAGACTCTAGAACAAATGGGTCTAACAGACATTTACAGAACATTTTACCCAAAAACTACTGATTACACATTTTTCACATCAGCATATGGAATATTCCGCAAGATTGATCTTATTTTATGCCACAAAACATGACTCAACAAATTCAAAAAAATAGAAATCATATTGTGCATATTGTGAGAGAACATTGAAGTAAAACTACAAATCAACTCCAAGAAAAACACTCAATTCTACACAAATTTCATGGAAATTAAACAACCTGCTGCTGAACAATCATTGGATCCATAATGAAATTAAGATGGAAATAAAAAGATTCCTCGAACTGAATGACAAAAGGGACACAAGCTATCGAGATCTATGGGATTCAGCAAAAGCAGTCCTAAGGGGAAAATTCATAGCCTTACATGCCTATATCAAAATGACAGAAAGATCACAAATTAACAACCTAACGACACACCTCAAGAAACTAGAAAAGGAAGAGCAAACCAAACTCTAAGCCAGCAGAAGAGAAGAAATAACTAAGGTAAGAGAAGAACTGAATGAAATCAAAAAGAAGAAAATATTACAGAAGATCAATGCAAGAAAAAGGTGGTTCTTTGAAAAGATAAACAAAACTGATAGACCTCATGCTAGATTAACCAGGAATAGAAGAAAAAGGACTCACATAAGCTCAATCAGAAATGAAAAAGGAGATATTACAAACTGATACCACAGAAATATAAAATATCATTTGTTAATACTGTGAAAATCTCTGCATGCATAAACGCTAAAACATAGAGGAAATGAACAAATTCCTTGAAACATACAGCCTTCCAAGACTCAATCAAGCAGAAGCCAATATTCCAATGAGAAGATTATCACCATGGCAAAGTAGGGCTCAGTCTTGCTGGGGATCTCTGACAGTCAGTGGAGGACATGCCTCACAGTCGTCTCCCTAATGAGTGAAAGGGGTGTGATACTTATCCATGAATTCCTCTTTGCAGTGGCTGAGGATTGCTCTAGGGACGTCACCTTTCTACCACCTATGGTCTCCCATATACATGAGCTGAGCATTCTCTGGCAAGTAGATAAAGCTTACTGTAAAAAGCAGCAGATGCTTGAAATGAGAATCCCTCAACAGGTATGGGAATGGTGGATATCAAGGATTTATGTTCTGCTATGCTACAAATTATGGCACAAATAGTATGACATGTATGGCATAAGAGTCTGTGTTTACCTACAATTGCATCTAGCAAAATCTAGAAGAAGAAAAATTAGTCTGGCCAAAATGGAAACAATTTTCCTGGCCACACTAATGAATAGTTACTCATGTCCTAGAGAAGAAGTATTTGGAATTGATATAAAAAAACCTATATTCACTTTGTATACCTTGTCTATGCTTATACAGGAATCTAGATGGATATATTAATAGATATGTAGACTCAAATCTGAATATTGTAGCCAATATGTCAGTACTCAAAGGAGTCAAACAAGATAAATAGCACCATTTGTACATCCAACAAGGTTTATTGTGTTATGAATGTGTCCCACAATGCATTTTACTTTCTTTTTCTAAAAACAAACAAACAAAAAATCAAAACTCCAGTAGGCATACTTCTCAAGGTATGCAAATTACAGGTGCACAATATGTGGTCGAGGATGCAAGTCAAGAAATTGGTTGTACCTTTCTTCCTTCCCAAGGTAGAACAGCTGGGAGTATCGTCTTCATGCACTAAGAACTACCATTTAAAGTAATAGCAGTCTCAGATTATAAAAGTTCACAGCAAGCTTAACTAACCATGGCAGACGTAATGGCTTAGAAATGAACAATGTAAAAATAAATCAAAAAGCAAACATTTGGACATATTTCTGTTCTTAACTTACATTTGAAGACCAGAGTCAGTTATATCCTGAGATCTGGCAAGATGCAGGTGAAAAACTATTCCTTTTTGTGTGTTATAATCTTTGATCTCTTACAAAAAGAACATTAAAAAGATAAACATAAACAAGAGCTCTAGCTTGGAACCAGAGGAGGGTTCAAATGCTCTTGTTCTAACATTTGCTAGCTTTGACCTTGATCAACTTATGAGTCACTAGTCTTTCTTCTGTAAAGTATAGATGATGCCTTCCTCAAGTACTTTTACTGAGGAGAAATTGGATTAATACATAAAGTCTTTTCATTGTAGACTTTGAATTAAAATGTTCACACCCATTTTTTCTTTGTTTTGAGCTTTCTCAGAGTGGAAGAGGTATTGGCATCATTGTAATTACAATAAGTTCAAATTGTTTACTATTACTATTTTGAGTTCTAGTTACTGTACTAGCTACTATTGATCCTACAAAAAAAAGGAAACATAGATCCTGTTTGAGGAGTTCAAAATTTAGTGGAGGTAAAGACACTAAATCAATTCAGTATCTTATCTTATGGTATATAATGAAAGCATATATGAAATATTAAGGGAACACAGATAATGATCTAATTGATTCTTCCAGGGAAATCAAAGGAAAAAGAGGAGGCAAAGAGAGGAAGTAATATTTGAGCTGTGACTTCAAGAATATGTAAATTCATTATTTTATAAGGGGAGGGAGTTTGGGTACCATAAGCAGAAGGACCTATTAAGAATTGTGGGTTTTTTTGTTGTTGCTGTGCACAGCCAGGGAAACTATCACGAGAGCAAATGGACAACCTACAGAATGGGAGGAAATATTCACATGCTACACATTCGATAAAGGGCTGATAACTAGAATCTATATAGAACTCAGGAAAATTAGCAAGAAAAAATCAAACAACCCTATTAAAAAGTGGGCAAAGGGCATGAACAGAAACTTTTCAAAAGAAGATAGATTAATGACCAACAAATATATGCAAAAATGCTCAGCATCTCTAATCATCAGGGAAATGCAAATTAAAACAGTGAGACGTCACTTATCTCCAGTGAGAGTGGCTTTTATCAAAAAGTTCCAAAACAATAAATGTTGGTGTGGATGCAGAGAGATAGGAACCCTCATACACTACTGGTGGGACTGCAAACTAGTACAACCTCTGTGGAAAGCAATATGGAGATACCTCAAAGAGATACAACTAAAACTACCATTTGATCCAGCAATCCCATTTCTGGGCATCTACCCAAAAGAACAAAAGACATTCTACAAAAAAGACATCTGCACTAGAATGTTTATAGCAGCACAATTCACAATTGCCAAGATGTGGAAACAACCCAAGTGCCCATCAATACATGAGTGGATTAATGAAATGTGGTATATGTATACCATGGAGTTCTACTCAGCCACAAAAAACAATCTAGCACCTCTTGTATTATTCTGATAAAGCTGGAGCTTATTCTACTAAGTGAAGTATCCCAAGAACCACATGTACTCACCATCAAATTGGTATTAACTGAGCAACACTTAAGTGCACATATAGTAATAACATTCATCAGGTGTTGGGCAGATGGGAGGGGGAAGCGGGGATGGGTATATATACACCAAATGGGTGCGGTGCGCACCATCTGGGGGATGGACATGCTTGAAGCTCTGACTCAGGTGGGTCAAAGGCAATATACATAACCTAAACATTTGTACCCCCATAATATGCTGAAATAAAAAACAAAGAAGAAGAACTAGGGCTTTTAAGGTTCATCCTATCTCTGGTTCAATCTCCTCCTGCAAATAACTCACTGACTGATGCTCAGTTTTCTGTCAAATGTAACAAAGATTTGCATCTTGTTTAGTCACACACATAACAATGTTGGTTTAATGCCCAATAGTAAGCTGAGCAGTGAGTGGGACTTCTTCCCTGCAAAAAATGGCATCTAATCTTGGTGCCACTGGGAACTTTCTTATTACCAAGGTGTTTCTTATGCCTAAGAGGCATCTCACATATTGCTTATATGACTAAAAATAACCTGATATTTTTCTTAATCCAAAATTTTTCCTTCCAAATTAGTGTGGTTTTTTTTGAACTATTCTTGTTGGAAAATTAGATACTAAATTGTGCATCTTGTTGTTTTAGAATTCTTCCTTTGACTTTCCTTTGGAACCCAAACATGGTTTTTATTTTTATCTTGAAAATAGATCAATGTAATTTGAAATCAAGTCCAGTAAATAAGTTAGATAAGAAAGTCAATAAATTCCATTTTGAAAAATAAAGTTGAGGAGGGACAATAAAATTTCGTGTGCGACTGCTGAACAGTTCTAACTACAGAAAATTTTTTTCTAGGTGACTATTTTGAAAGACATTATCCATTGGATATATAGATTTTTTAACAGATAATATAGCTCATGGCTAAACACTCACACAGCTTAGACCTTACTGCTCAGTTGCATGTCGACTTAATGCTTTTATTTATTTTCTTTTTGTATGTGTAGCTGCAGCCATGGCAGCTTCATTTATCTTAATTTGTCAACAGCTATGAGGTTGTTATTGTGTAAGTTTAGTGCAGCATCATAATCAATCAGATAATTAAAATACTTTTTTTGTTGTACATAATGAATTTAATAATGCAGATAATGCACATGCTTTCAAGGATTGCTGGAGTTTCACAGAGCATAAAGCAAAAGCACAATATATCTTCCGAATATGTGGACGAGAGCACAATTAGAGCTCTGCAGATTATAGCAGTGACAGGGGTAGTCGGAGAGGTGGTTAGAAGATGGGTTAGTTAAGGATTTATAAAATCATGGAATGTGAGCCTTTCAGATCTTTTAGTCAAATTTCCTAATTTTATAGAGGACTCAGCTGAGGCCCAGAGAGGCGATTTTCCTAAAACAAATGGAAGAGTGGGATTCAAATTCTAGGGTTATGCACTTAATGATCGAAGCTTTCTTTTATTTCTTTGTGCTCTCTTGCCCTGCTCCAAGCTTCAGGCTACTTTTGAAGTAGGTAGTTTGTCTTTAATGCTTTCTTGCCTAAAATTGCTTCTGTCTTTCTATTTCTTTCTTCTCCAAGCCTCTGTACTAAAATTTCCTCTCCAAATTTCTTTCCTCTCAACTCCAAGTTCTTTCATATTAAAGGAGAAGGTTCTGAAGACCTCTGATCTAAGCTGGCATAAACCTGCCATGGAGTAAGGTAAAAAAGCTAAGAGGCCTTTGCCTTTAAACCTTTAACAGCTGAAACTTCTGTCAGAGAATTTCTATCAATTCTTTTTTTTTTTTTTAGAGAGAGAATTTCCCAGTCCTTTAGTATAATAGAACTGTCCTAAAAAAATATTAAACAGATAAGTAATCAGATCCCTTTCTCTCCTCCTCTCAGGAGGATTCATTATGCTGTTTAGGTCGTGGTTCTTTATTGTCTGATTAGAGTGATGGGTGGAGAAGACAACTGGAGGAAGTTAGGCAAACCCAAATTAATTTTCATTATGAGCCAACACCTAGGCATGGAAGAAAAAGAAAATTCCAGAAAGCAAGAAGAGGGCAGCAAGACACAGGAGATGGAGAAATGAACCTAAGAATTTTGAAATGTAGACGAGAAAAGCAGCTCTTTCTTGAGTGGAAATTCAGACAGGCAGAGATGAGTAGAGGAGATTTTAAGAAGTTTTTTTTTTTTTTTTTAATATGAATCATTAGATGCAGGTCTTCCCTTTTTGCTTTGCCAAAAAGACTTCAGTATAATTATAGTGCTTTTCAAGTCTTTTGGGAATTGAATTTTTGTTTTATTGGGTGTATCAACATGCTGAGATGGTACTCCAACTACAGCAAGACCAGTTTCATTTGGAAAATACAGCTATCTCTTTTTGATACATTCCCTATGTCCCATAATGCCTAGCCCAATTTTTCACAATTTGCATTAATAAGAAAAATAATTGTGTGGTAGGAACCAAGAATATGAGCTGGAATGTGAATTTAATTAATGCTTATAAACAGTTGACAGGAGGAAATGGTGACCAGCATGCTAAGTGCTTTTACTGTCTTCTCTATTTTTGAGATGTTATAAAGATTAACTATAGCAAATGAAATCTGTTCACTCACTGGCTGGTTAACACGTCCCATCCCTGACCTATGAGATTAAATTTTCCAATAGCACTTTCAAGACACTGTCATTAGTAGCTCATCCCATAATTCCCTTACTTTATTTATGATGTGGGTGAAGACAAGTCCTATATGCACTTGTTATACAACTTTAAAAAAATGTCTGGGATAGGATTGAGATACGTAAGGAACACTTTTCAACCTTCTTGGCATCCCTTTTCCCACCGTAACTCCAAACCCTCATTGTTTCTTGGTCTGGAGTGTGACACTAATCCAGATGACTGTTTGTTTCATTGCAGCCTCTATTTTCCATCACAATAAAAACAGAAGTGGCAGGATATTAGAGACAAAATGGATAGTGCTAAAAAATTACAGTTTAACTTCTCATTTATCAATGTAATGGAAAGTTACTAGCAGGGTGTGTGGTGCCAGTATTTCTATCAGGGTATGAGTAATTTATTTATGCAGCATAATTCATCCTTCTGAGGTTCTAATGAGGACTGCTTAATTCAGTTTTTAATCAAACCTGACAAATCATCGTTGAAGTTGGCAATGGGCTTGTTCACAGGTGCCATTTCCCTGCAAACTTGACATAGCTTAGATTCACCTCCCTCCCCTCATGCTCCTTTCAGACTTCACTTATTATAATAAAACAAAACAAAAATAGTACTGGTTTCCCTCTACACCAAAATGCTAAATGTTTCTCATTCTTTTTTTTTTTTTTTGACTATTTAGTGTCATTAGTAGTAGCTATTTTTATTTTTTACATTTTTAAATATGGGAAATATTGAATAAGAAAACAATGATTTTTTTAAACACACAAATCTATCTTGTTTTACAAAATACATGCATTCTTTGAGCAGTTTCATGTACCAAATTTCATTCTTATCCAATAATCCACTTGATTCAGACAGGAGCCATCTGCTGACTGGTGGGGGAGGATGCACGGACTCAGATGCACTTAGCAATCCCACAGCCTGAGAGCTGACGTCTCATTTGAAAAACAAAACCAGTCTCTTTCCAGTAGAGGACCACAATCAATGGGAGATTCATAACACAAAGAGAAATAGTGGTTTAGTGTATGGATTTTAATATGCGCAAAAATGCATGTTAGGGCCTATAAGCTTCACCAGTACCATGAGATATTGAAAAGATACTTAATAAATTAGTTCCATCTCCAAGAATAGAATTATGATCTCTAAAAAGAGCAAGTTTAGTTGCCCCCTAAAACAACTTTATTATTACATGCAGCCTTTCACTTTCTAAATTCCTTTAACATGTATTATTTCATTTTTCTTCACAATAAACACATAAAGCAGGTAGCACACAGAGCAGTGTCTCATTTTACAGTTAAACAAACAAAAGTAGAGAGGGTAATTCATTTGCCCAAGGCCATACAATTAGATACAATGGAATCTGACTCAACCCCAGTGACATTGTCTCCAAGACTGTCCTTTCCATTGCTGCAGTCTCTCATTGTTGTTAGCAGAGACCAGCCTTTGATAGAATTCTTGCTGTACCTAACATTATCTTTACCAAGATCTGAATTCGGGAAAATAAGGCACTTTATTTAGGCCACCTGTAATTCTTTGGAAGATTTTGAATACAGGACAACCTCTTAGGTCTTGTTTGTAATTCCAAGACATTTGCTATATGTTAATATCAATCCTATCAAGTGCAGACACTTTTGACTTATGAGGATACTAAGTCCTAACTATGGGTATCAAACATACTGCTCTAAAATCTGATATTTTTGTTTTCCCTCCAAGCATTACAGCAAATCCCCAATCTTATTCTTTTGCTGTAGCTTGTAGAAATATTTTGCTGGGAGGAACCTAAGAGAACACATAAAAAATAACATATTTATTAAAAGCAAGAGAAACTGAGGACCAATAAGGTTAAGTATTTTATTTAAGGACAAGTCAGTGCCAGAGTGTCTCACTCTTTAGACCATCAGAGTTAGACCATCAGAGTTGACAACCATTGCCTCTATGGACATATTTAGAAAATTATTTACCAAAGTTCTACTCTAGGCACTACTGAGGTTTTGCACAGAATTGGTTAAGGGAACACTGGTGGATGGACTTACTCCTTAAGCAGTGGAAGCCTGGAGCCTGAGACAATTGGAGATGCCAGGTTATAGCCTCACCTTCTGCATCTGGCATATCCTTACTTATTAAACAACATCACCCAGTAACATTCCCTGGTCCTTCTGTTTTGGAAAAAGTTGTTTTCATTTTTATCAAGGTTATAGGTAGGATCTTAAAAATTTGACTCCTAGCCTATCGATACTGGACACGGAGAAAATCTGGGGGCCACAATGTGGAGGTGAATAGCATGTGGAGGGGCAGGCTGGGCACACTGAGGACAGGAAACCTCAAAGTTTGGGGCAAAGGCCCCAATGATTGGTTAACTTTTCTTGATAATATCCTTCATTGCCATGACTTTGGGAGAATACTGAAACAGGGAGGGGATTGTACCATGTTGAAATTAGAGAAGGCATTTAAAAACGTACATTTTCAAGAATGAGTCAAGAGAGTAGACTGAGCACATGAGCTAATCTATCTTCTCTATGCTAAGCCCAGTGATATTGTAGACTGATTTTTAAACCCATACACATTTTGGAAATCATGGAAGAAGCATCAGCAGGAAACAACAGATTATGAAGAATTTCAGGAATATTAAAAGCATTGAGTTGATTGACAAAAAACTAGAGTAGAAATAAAATAGTCACAAACTGGCATAGAGAACTGCCAGAAAGGAAAATCTGGAGAAACTTCAAGCTTAGAATTGAGTGTACAGATCAGAAATTAGCATTAATGCTATCATCAGGATAATTTCTTAAAAGATATCTTAGATAACATTCTTCCTCTCCATCTCCCCCCACCCTTTTTAAGAAACCCACAGCTTTAAATTTGTCCCAGGATGAGGTGTGGAGAATGGCTTACCAATTAGCAGGCTCTGCATGTAGATTGTTCTTATATTAGATATTGAGGATGAACAGAGAAGCAGGGTAGATTTTGGGGATAACTGGGGATATTTACAATAGAAAAATTGGGGGGAAGGCAACTCCTTTTAGAAGTAAAATATACCAATGTTTTTACTTCCTCAGAGCCTTCCTTACTTTGGTTAACTTGGGGTCCTTATCCTGCCTGTTTGCACCCAACCATGCACAATATGGGGAGCTTATCAAGTGGTTCACCCCACCCGTTTATAGAGAACCTATAGTCCTATTGTTAGCACCCCCCACCACACACACACATACACACTGTACTACCATCACCACCATGGAATATAGGAAATGAAACATCAAGACTTCAAAGGCAACTCAAGTTGGGTACTTACATTAATGAATCTAGATCTTCACTTAGGAATACAACATGAAGAATCATCAAACATTTGAGATAAATCAACAGTATAGAGAGGAGGACCATATGAATAAACAGAACCAGCTCCAGTAAAAACAGACATAATTTTGGAAATAAAATGTAACCTTATACAAACTTATGTTTTAGTAATTGCAGAGACTGGGGATAATTGAAAATTCTTAAACAAGATGAAGAAACTGTGGAAAATGAGTGAGAAAGCAAACACGCTTTCTATTAAAACAACAATAAAAAGAATCAAGGGAAAGGCTAAAAATTCAGATGACTATTGCTGAAGAAGAAATTATTTCTCTGGAAGCTAAATTTAATGTTTAAGGTGAGACCAAACAGAATTAAGGCGAGCAATATTCAAAGAAATTATAAAAGAAAATTTTGTTGAGTTGTAGGACTCAAGTATTCAATCTGTAAAAGCTCTCTCTATATATAATACTATGCTGGAGAAAATAAAAATAAACATGTAGATAAATTCTGGTTAAATTTCTGGACTCTAAAGACAATGATAAAAACTAAAAGTTTCCAAAGAGAACAACAAAAAAGTTACTTACTAATAGGTACTGCTGGTTGTCTGCTAGTAATCTGTTCCCCAATCTTCTATTTTTTGCTAGAACTCTGCTTTTATTAGGCAATTAGTAGGCTGTGTGCTTTTTTGGAGAAGGCAGACCTCTTCCCCAAGGGGAAGAATTCTTGTGCTCTCACTCCATTTGCAAGAATTGGTTTGTGCATGGAAACATAATTAAATTCTGGTTCATGGGAAAAAAGAGGAAACCTGTCTCTGGATAAAAGGTTTGCTATTTTGGAGATAGAAATAAAAATAGTCAAAAAAACAAACAAATAAGATGTTGTCAAGGGTGCATATGATTCATGGAATTCTGGCAGACATATCTTGGCTATAAGGATATCTGGTCAACATAATTTAGAGAGCACTAAAAAAATAAAAAAGTAGTTGGGGCTGGGAGTGGTGGCTCATGCTGGTAATCTTAGCAGTTTGAGAGGCTGAGGCAGGAGGATTGCTTGAGCTCAGGACCAGCCTGAGCAAGAACAAGACCCTATCTTTACTAAAAATAGAAAAATTAGCTGGGCGCCGTGGTATGTACCTGTAGTCCCAGCTACCTGGGAGGCTGAGGCAGGAGGATCCTTTAGCCCAGGAGTTTGATGTTGCAGTGAAATATGATGATGTCACTGCACTCTACCCAGGGCAACAGAGTGAGACTCTGTCTCAAAAACAAACAAACAAACAGAAAGCAGTTGGGTCCTTAGGCACATTTTTGCAACACTGAATTAACGCACATTAATACTATCCTATTACTACCTTCGTGGTGAAGAGTTAAGTATTCTCTAACCTGCAACAGTAGCAGACTAACTGTACATCTATAAAAGATGAAGAACATGAGTGGTGTCACAATTCCCCAACTACAACTTTGGCTACCAGAAGACATGAAAAAATAACTTCAAAACTATAAATGATCTGTTAACATAGAATTCTCTACCTAGTTAAACTAAAATCAAATATCTGGGTAAAATACTCATTTTCGTAGAGGCAAGACTTCAAAATGTTTCGTCACTGATACAAACTATGTGAAATAAAAAGATGATTTGGAGACATAGTCCTGCAAACTGAAAAAGGAATGAATACAAAAAAGGATGTACTACATAAACAAAAACAAAAACACAAAAACAAAAAAAAAGATCGCAGTAGAAATTAAGTATTCAGAACAGGTGAAGCAAGTCAGAAGTCAAAAAAACCTTTATATTAAACATTATAATCTCAAAGGCTTACTTTTAAGTGATAAAGTTTTTTTTTTTTTTTTTTTTTTTTTTTAGACAGAGCCTCACTGTGTTGCCCTGGCTAGAGTGCCGTGGCGTCATCCTAGCTCACAGCAACCTCAAACTCCTGGACACAAGCAATCCTTCTGCCTCAGCCTCCCGAGTAGCTGGGACTACAGGCATGCGCCACCATGCCCGGCTAATTTTTTCTGTATATTTTTAGTTGTCCAATTAATTTCTTTCTATTTTTAGTAGAGATGGGGTCTCGCTCTTGCTCAGGGCTGGTTTCGAACTCCTGAACTCAAACAATCCGCCCACCTCAGCCTCCCAGAGTGCTAGGATTACAGGTGTGAGCCACCGCACCCGGCAAGTGACAAAGTTTTAATAATATTATTAACAGATGCTGTTGTGGAGTCAAAAGGAAAGGAATGCTTATGTACTGCTGGTGGGAGTGCAAATGGTACAACCTCAGTGGAAAACAGTATGGGGATTCCTCAAAGAACTAAATGCAGACCTACCATTCGATCCAGCGATCCCACTGCTGTGTATCTACCCAAAGGAAGAGAAATTTTTCTATCAAAAAGACATCTGTGCTCTAATGTTTATTGCAGCACAATTCATAATTGAAAACATGTGGAATCAATCCAAGTGCCCATCAATTCATGAGTGGATTTTTAAAATGTGATATATGTATACCATGGACTACTAGTCAGCTACAAAGAGGATGAATTAATGCCTTTTGTAACAATTTGGGTGGAACTATAGACCATACTCTTAAGTGAAGTATCTCAAGATTGGAAAAAAAAAAACACCACATGTACTCATTATTAAATTGGAACTAACTGATAAGCACACACATGTGCACAAAGGGAAGTAAAACTCAGTGGAAATCAGGCAGGGGGAAGGGAGGAGGAGGGGAGGGGTAAAAACCTACCGAATGGGTACAGTGAACACTATTTGGGTGATGGGATCACCTATGGCCATGACTCAAACATTACAAAAGCAATCCATGTAAACAAAAACATTTGTATCCCCTTAATAGTTTGAAATTTAAAAATTTTAAAAATTAAAATAAATAAAAAATAAAAACTGGACATGTAAGCCTAAGGAAAGGAGAAAAAGAAATATTAACGAAGACAAAGGAGAGATCCATCAACTAGAGAAATAAAGGCATAAATAAACAACATTAGGCATAATAATATAGTAAAAATATAGAGATTTAAAACTAGAAAACTATGTGTAACTTCATAAGAGTAAATTTGAATATTGAGTCATAAAATAAAAACAATATATAGATGATTTCTAAGACATTACATCCTAGACTAAAGGAGAGGCAGAATATGTAAGCAAAAATGAAAACTGAAAAGTAGGAAAAAAATCTCACTTATGTCTACTTTCATCATTTCTATTCAGCACAGTACTAGAAGTCTTACTTAGAGCTATCAGGAAAGAGAAAGAAATAAAGGACATCCAATCAAAAAAGAGGAAGTCAAACTCAGCACAATAAATACCAGTGTAAAATCACCCAAAAGCTAAAGGTCAAAGGCCAGATACCACAATGGCTCAAGAGAGAAAACAAAGCAACAAAGTTCAACTCAACAGGATGAACAGAAATCTGCCCCACTTATCAAATCTTTCCATAAATGTGAATGGCTTGAACTGACAACTAATGAGACATAGGATGGGTGAATGGATAAATGTACACAAGCCAGTATCTGTAGTCTTCAGGAAGCACATCTAACCAACAAAGATGCCTTCAGACTCAAGGTGAAGGGATAGAAAACAATATTCCATGCAAACGAAAGCCAAAAGAAAGCTCGCATAGCAGTTCTGATTTCAGATAACTTAGTCTTCAAATCAACAGAAATAATGAAAGACAAAGATGGTCACTATATAATGGTGAAGGGTACAATTCAATAAGAAGATATAACAATTCTAAATATGTATGCACCTAACTGAGGTACACTCAGATTCATAAAGCAAATCATACTTGATCTAAACAAAATGATAAACAGCAGCACCGTAATAGCAAGGGACTTCAACATCTCTCTGACAGAGCAGGACAGATCCTCCAAACAGAAAATAAGCAAAGAAAGAATGGACTTAAACTGACCTCTAGGAAAAATGGGCCTGATTGACATTTACAGAACATTCGACCCCAAAACCACTGAATATACATTTTTCTCATCCGCTCATGGGACATTCTCTAAGACTGACCATATCCTAGGCCACAAAGCAAGTCTCGACAAAATAAAAAAATAAATAGAAATTATACCATGCATCTTCTCAGACTACAGTGGAATAAAATTAGAAATCAACCCCCCCAAAATTCTCATCTCTACACAAAGTGATAGAAAGTAAACAACCTTCTGCTGAATGACTATTGGATTAAGGAGAAAATTCAGATGGAAATCAAAAGATTCTTTCAACTAAATAATAAAGGAGATACAAGTTATCAAAATCTGTGGGACATAGCTAAAGCAGTCCTGAGAGGAAAATTTATATCTATAAATGCCTATATCCAAAATAAAGAAAGATCACAAATCAACTATCTAATGAATCATTCCAAAGAACTGAAAAAGGAGGCACAAACCAACCCCAAACTCAGCAGAATAAGGGAAATAACAAAGATCAGAGCAGAAATAAATTAAATAAACAAAATTGACATGGCTCTAGCTAGATTACTGCGAAGCAGAAAAGAAAGTACTCTAATAAGCTCAATCAGGAATGAAAAAGGAGAAATTACAACTGATACCACAGAAATACAACATATTTTCTATGAATACTATAAAACCTCCATGCACATAAACTTGAAAACATGGAGGAAATGGACAAATTCTTAGAAACACACAGCCTCCCTAGGCTTAATCAGGAAGACATAGAATTTCTGAACAGACCAAAATCAAGTACCAAAATTGAAGAAGCAATAAAAAATCTTCCTAAAGGACAAGTCACAGATCAGATAGTTTCACACCCAAATTTTACCAGACCTACAAAGAAGAACTGGTGCCTCTCCTATAGAAATTATTCCCCAACATCAAGAAGGAAGGAATCCTCCCCAACATGTTTTATGAAGTCAACGTCACCCTGACACCAAAACCCAGAAAGGACACAACAAGAAACGAAAACTACAAACCAACATACCTTATAAACATAGATGCAAAAATTCTCAACAAAACCCTAGCACACCGAATTCTGGTGCTTATCAAAAAAATAATCCATCACAATCAAGTGGGCTTCATCCCAGAGATGCAGGGATGGTTCAACATATGCAAATCAATAAATGTAATTCAACATATGAATAGAAGTAAAAATATAGACCATATGGTCCTCTCAATAGACACAGGACAAGCATTTGACAAACTGAGCACCCTTTTATGATAAGAACACTTAACAGAATAGGATAGATGTGACTTACCTCAAAACGATACAAACCATATATGACAAACCCATAGCCAACATCATACTGAATTGGGAAAAATTGAAAGCATTCCCACTTAGAACTGGAACCAGACAAGGTTGCCCTCTATCACCACTTCTATTTAACATAGTGCTGGAAGTCCTAGCCAGAGCAATCAGACAAGAGAAGAAAATCAAGGGCATCCAAATGGGAGCAGAAGAGGTCAAACTATTGCTCTTTGCTGATGATATAATCTTATACCTAGAAAACCCCAAAGATTATTCCATAAGACTACTGGAATTGATAAACAAATTCAGCAAAGTCTCAGGTAACAAAATCAATTTACAGAAATCAGTAGCATTCGTATACGCCAACAACACTCAAACTGCGAACCAAATCAAAGACTCAATATCCTTCACAATTGCAACAAAGAAAATAAAATACCTAGGAATACATTTAACTAAGGAGGTGAAAGACCTCTACAGGGAGAACTATGAAACACTGAGGAAGGAAATGACAGAGGATGTAAACAGGTGGAAAACCATACCATGCTCATGGGTCCACAGTATCAACATTGTTAAAATGTCTATATTACCCAAAGTGATCTACAGATTCAGTGTATTAAAATACCAACATCAGTTTTCATGGATCTAGAAAAAATAATTCTGTGCTTTGTATGGAACCAGAGAAGACCCTGAATAGCAAAAGCAATCTCAAGCAAAAAGAACAAATTGGGACCCATCAATTTACCAGACTTCAAGCTATATTACAAGGCTATAGTAACTAAAACAGCATGGTACTAGCACAAGAACATAGACATAGACCAATGGAACAGAACTGAGAACCCAGATATAAAACCATCCTCACATAGCCATTTAATCTTTGACAAAACAGACAAAAACATACACTGGGAGAAAGAATCCTTATTTAATAAATGGTACTGGGAAAATGGGGTAGCCATATGTAGAAGACTGAAACAGGATCTGCACCTCTCACCTCTCACAAAAATCAACTCATGGTGGATAAGAAACTTAAACCTAAGGCATGAAACTGTAAGAATTCTAGAAGAAAAAGTTGAAAAAACTCTTATAGACATTGGGCTAGGGAAAGAATTTATGAAGAAAAATCCCAAAAGCAATCACAGCAACATCAAAAATAAACAAATGGGACCTGTTCAAATTAAAAAGCTTCTGCACAGCCAAGGAAACTATCACAAGAGCAAACAGACAACCTACAGAATGGGAGAAAATATTCACATGTTGTACATCCAATAAACAGCTGATAACTAGAATCTATATAGAACTCAGGCAAATCAGCAAGAAAAAATAAAACAACCTCATTAAAAAGTGGGCAAATGACATGAACAGAGACTTTTCAAAAGAAGACAGAGTAATGGCCAACAAATGTATGAAAAAATGCTCAACATCTCTAATCCTCAGGGAAATGCAAATCCAAACCACAATGAGACATCACTTAACTCTAGTGAGAATGGCTTTTATGAAAAAGTCCCAAAACAATAAATGTTGACATGGATGCAGAGAGATGGGAACACTCATGAACTGCTGGCGGGACTGCAAACTAGTACAACCTCTGTGGAAAGTAATATGGAGATACCTGAAAGAGCTACAAGAAGAACTACCATTTGATCCAGCAATTCCATTACTGGGGATCTACCCAAAGGAGAAAAAGACATTCTATAAAAATGACATCTGCACTTGAATGTTTATAGCAGCACAATTTGCAATTTCCAAGATGTGGAAACAACCGAAGTGTCCACCAATACATGAGTGGATTAATAAAATGTGGTATATATATACCATGGAGTTCTACTCAGCCCCCCAAAACAATGGTGATCTAGCACCTCTTATAGTATCCTGGATAGAGCTGGAACCCATTCTACTAAGTGAAATGTCACAAGAATGGAAAAACAAGCACCACATGTACTCACCATCAAATTAAGATTAATTGATCAACACTTACGTGCACATACAGTAGTATCATTCATTGGGTGTTGGGCAGGTGGGAGGGTGGAGGAGAGAATGGGTATATTCACACCGAATGGGTGCGGTGCGCACCGTCTGGGAAATGGACATGCTTGACGCTCTGACTCAGGTGGGGGAAAGGCAATATATGTAATCTAAACTTTTTCACCCCTGTAAGATGCTGAAATAATAATAAATAAGATTAAAAAAAGAAGGCTAAGGTGGATAAAATAGCAGATTGGACATGGCTGACACTTCATAACATGGAAAATAGATCAGTAGATAATATCCAGACTAAAGAATGGAAAGAAAAAAGATGGAAAATACAGAAAAGATCATGAGACATATGAAAAGACTAGCAATATGACAGTCTGGCGATCTGTTGTTATTATGTATTTTTCTCTTCTCTTGCTCCTGTCTCTTGGTTTGCCAGGGAATATTTTTATTTAAGCCCCCGGCATTGTATATGAGAAATCCTAGAATCTCTGAGTAGCATTATTTTCCTTCATGAAAGATTTTGTTGAGTTAATGGCAGACAATTAATGTAGGTATATATCACCTTAATATAATCAAAGATTGAGCCAATTCAAGACAATCTTCCAGTCTTTTATGTAATGAAGAAGAAAACCATACATGTAATTGGAGTCCCTAAGTAAGAGGAGATAGAGAATAGTGCAGAAGCAATATTTGAAGAGATTGTAGCCAAGAACTTTCCAAAAAATAAAAATAAATAAATAAAGGTATAAATCCATCATAAATACATTCTCAGGCTCTGGATTAGAAAGTTGATTTGGCTTATTTCTTTGAATACCAAATATTTTAGTTTAAGAAATATTTCATTTGAGGCAAAGAGACCATATTGCTCTTATAGTACTTAATTCATTCCCAGAGGCATTCAGTATTCCAAAAGTTTTGAGTACTTTTTATCTTTCTTCTCTTCTCTTACCTAATCACTGCATTTTACCCTATGATATAAAGGACATTGCAGGGAAGAAGTGAGTGTTAGATTTGGATAAGGGGGTGCTTTAGAGAAGGTAGAATATATATTCCTTAGGAGTGCACTTCCCAGAATTTTACAATTAAAGATATTAAGGTATAATGTTTAGATTCCAAACCATATTTTTTGAGGATTATTTCAAAAAATCAAATAATATTTTTGGCCGGGTGTGGTGGCTCACGCCTGTAATCCTAGCACTCTGGGAGGCCAAGGCAGGTGGATTGCTCAAGGTCAGGAGTTTGAGACCAGCCTGAGCAAGAGTGAGACCCCGTCTGTACTAAAAAATAGAAAGAAATGATCTGGACAACTAAAATATATATATATATATATATATATATATATATATATATATATATATATATAAATTAGCCAGGCATGGTGGCGCGTGCCTGTAGTCCCAGCTACCTGGGAGGCTGAGGCAGGAGGATCGCTTGAGCCCAGGAGTTTGAGGTTGCTGTGAGCTAGGCTGATGCCACAGCACTCTAGCCCGGGCAACACAGCAAGACTCTGTCTCAAAAAAAAAAAAAACTTAAATAATATTTTTGATTCTGTTTTTCAGGAATAAATCCCAAACCAGTCTTGGGATAAAC
This sequence comes from Indri indri, assembly GCA_004363605.1. Taxonomy (NCBI): domain Eukaryota; kingdom Metazoa; phylum Chordata; class Mammalia; order Primates; family Indriidae; genus Indri; species Indri indri. Next base: position 45,749 of record RJWJ010001431.1, read on the forward strand.
TTAAAGCCTGCTAATTACATTATGCCATAAACAGATTATTATGTCTCTGATGTTTTCCTGAGCTTTAGGAGTGCAGAAAAATAATTAGTAACTGTTCTTTATCCATTTTTTGTGAGCAACTAATTTATCTCTTTAAAATATCTTTTAATTTCTCACAATCGCGTTTTGAACACAAAGTTTTGTCACAGTTTATTACCTGGGACTTCCATCTAAGACTTTTCTATATACCTTAAATCTAGATGCTTTGGGGAAATTAAGAATAAAGGAATAGAAGAATACCATTAAAATTCTTTACTGTTCATTCTGTGTGCATCCATGAAGGAGTTCTGTCCATCATCACATGGTGCTTGCTAAGCCCTGATAGCACTTCTTGTTGAAACCTTTTTTGCTTTCCAAGTTGCCTCAATTGATGTTCAGTGCTGGCTTCAGGTCATTCTCTCCTGGGCTCCTCTAGCCTAATGGAAGCACCTTCCATGGCCACCACTATGGTGCTGACTTCCTTGGAGACCACAATGCACCAAAACCACCCTGCTTTCCATGCAGAAGTTGGAATAATGCTCCTTTTTACTCCCATCACTTCTTTGAGTTAAGCTTTGTTATTGACACCTAGCAGAGCTGTTTGTTCCCTATATTAGTTTCCTTTTCTTTATCTATTTTATTTTTATAGATTTAGGGGGTACAAGTGCAGTTTTGTTACATGGATATAGTGTGTAGTTGTGAAGTCTAGGCTTTCAGTGTTTCCTATATTAGTGTCCTGTTGCTGCCATAACAAACTTAGTGTCTCATAACAACACAAATGTATTACCTCACGGTTTTGTAAACTAGAAGTTCTACATAGGCCTCACTGGGCTCCAATCAAGGTATTACAGGGCCACATTCGTTCCTCAAGGATCTAGTGGAGAATGTGTTTGTTTGCGTATACCAGCATCTAAGGTCACCCCCGTTCCTTGGCATGTGACCACTTTCCTTCACCTTCAACCAGCAACATCACATCTCTGACCACTCTTTCATAGCCACATTTCTTTCTGACTGCATCCAGGAAATGCTCCTTGCTTTTAAGAAGCCATGTGATTAGATTGGGCCAACCTTGATGATCCAGGATAATCTCTCCATTTTAAGATCCTTAATTATGTTTGCAAAGTCCTTTTTGCCATAGTCACAAATTTCAAAGGTTAGGACATGGACATCTTTGGTGGCCCATTATTCTGTCTGATATATTCCCCAATAGCACATGATGTATTTTGGTATAAGCAGCTCCTTTCATTATGTTTTTAAGTCCTTTCTTATTCTTTTGTAGAATTAAGACATTAGTCTGTTCATTATACCTGAGGCTATAATCTGTGAGACAGATTCATGCTGCTATTCCCATTCTCCTTGAATATATTTCTGGTCATTGCCTATTAGCGCTAAGATCTATTTCCTGCCTTATTATGTTTCCTAACATGTCTATATTAGCTATGTGTTGCCTATATAATGTTTCCAGCCTTCCATATGTGTTCAGTCAATGAGAGGCACTGGTGGAATACCAGAAAGTTGCAGCAGTGGAGAAGCCAGGATATTTCCTGAATTAGAAGTTTCTGGAATGGGCTCTGTGTTCTTTAGGGTAGCAGGTCCTATCTGAACAGTCTCTTCTTGGAGACTCAGCTCCCACCAGGCAAATCCTATTGTGGCTCTAGCTTTCCCTGGATGTCCCTAGCTTCTAATTTCTGATAATACCATCTCCCTACTTGTCCCTACAACACCTAGGGTAGGCTTTCTGCTTTTTCTCTTCATTTGGTTATTTTACCATGCCCTGCTTGGCTTCTCATCTCTTTAATTACCTGTGTAACTACTTCCTTAATGAAGTTCCCTGTGTTTAAAACACCAAGAATGTTTCTTATTTCCTCACTGACCTCTGTCTGATACCGGGTGACCAAACATGTGTACTCAGGCAGTCTGAATGCCAGGGCTGAGTACGGCTTCACCTCAGTGTCAACTTCTGCTATGTGCAAATCCAATTATGAATTAAAAAGTGCTTAACAAATATAGTGGAGCATCTTATTTATATTGGTTAGGTATTAGTAGAGAGACTCTGGAATCAGTATATTTTAAAAAGAATAGACTTCAGTTTTAACCTTACTTCCATATAGCTATATGGGGAAAGAAAAAAAAAACCCAAATGTTACGAATTGACAGTAGAGTTTCTAGATACAAGAGAAGCTAAAACTTCTGGATAAAATGGCCAACCTGTGAGAAATTTGTGGTGTCAGGGTAATGCCTGATTCAGAATTTGAAATTACTTGCCGTTTTACACTAAATTGTGTCCCCGCTGCAATTTGTAGGTTGATGTCCTAATCCTCAGTACCTCAGAATGTGACTGTATTTGGAGATGGAATCTGTGAAGAGATAATTAAATTAAAATCAAGCATTTAGGGTGGGCCTTAATCCAATCTGACAGATGTTCTTATAAGAAGAGGAAACTTGGATGCTCCAGGGATATGTGCACACAGAGAAAGGATCATGTGATAATGTAGTGAGAAGGTGGCCACCTGCAAGCCATGGAGAGAAACCTCAGAAAAAATCGAACTGCCAATATCTTGACCTTGGACTTCTAGCTTCCAGAAATCTAAGAAAATAAATTTCTGTTTAAGTCACCCAATCCGTAGTTATTTTGTTATGGCAGCCCTATCAAACTATTAATAATACTTGTATTCTTTGATGTAAACCTCTTCCATTGGTGCAAATGTTTGTTACATTCACAAAAGATAGACTGAGCACTTCAAATCTAAGATGTCATAAAATGACAATTGACATGTGATTAATGAATTACATTTGTCAATATGAAAGGGAACAAATGTATGAGGGAAGGAAAAAGCTACCTATACACCCACTTTTAAGATGTCAACTATAGCAGTTTATAGCTCCATAGTAAGAGAAAAAGAAATTGTAATTTGACCAGAATATACATGATCTCATGTCACTCAAATGTATAAACACTCAAAAACCATGCACTCATGCTTACTTTTCTTTACTGCTGCTGTTCCTTCTGCATGAAATATTCTTCATTCCTTCCTGTGCATGTTCAAATACTAAAGATTTTTTAAGCATTAAAGTGCCATCTCCTCTTACAGCGTTGCTGGATTACCCTAAATTGGATGAATTACTCTTGCCCCTTTATTTCTCTCTATTGGCTTTATAATTCACATTAGCACTTAATTTTTAATAATTGAACTTTTTACATATCTCCTTTTACCACTACATTTTGAAATGTTCCTTTCTTCATCCTTTGACAGCATATAGAAAAATTTATGAGTGTAATAGGTGCTGAGTAAATATTTGCTGAATAAAAACTTGGTTTGGATGCTTTGGTTTATGAATTTAAGAAAACAATAACCTAAAATTCAAAACCATTTTTAATCCAAGGTAAAAATTTTATTACATTTCTTTCCAATTTAAGTATTAGTGTCCATATATGTAAGGACAATTTCTCACCTTTGCGCTTGGACTATTCTGCCATTTCATTGTCTTAATATTAGATTACAAAGGAGAAAATGGGCAAAAGGAGTGGGAAGCCTGCCCTAAATTATACAATATTATAAGGCAATAGCCCAGTAGTGCTTCTAATATTTTGCTTAGGTACTAATGTCTACTACTTCCCTATGAGAAATGCCAACATTACACACATTTATCAATGATGTTTGCTTGCATACAGTTGAATCCAATTCAACAATTGCTTTCTTGATGCCTATTATTTGCTATATTCAGATGGAAGGAGGATAAAAATAACAATATGACATGATGTGGTTATTCCCAATAAGCTGATAATCAAAGTGAAAAGTTGAGTCATAAACATAGGAAATTTTCAGAGAGTTGCACAGCAAAGATGTGGCAATCAATTAGATAATAAATGACAAAATAATTGCTTACAATGCTGTGAGAAATTTCAACTTGACATCATTAAGGCACTCTGCTGGCAGAAACCAAATTTCAGCAAGAACTAATTCAATTCAATCAAAACAGCACTCGAACATTAGTTAAAAATTTTTCTGTGCTTTGGGCTGATTATGACCATTCCTCAAACTATGCCTTGTTTTGGATTTCAGATACATCTTAGGAATTTTCTCTTACTCCTCTGTAACTGATCTGCTTTGGCTTCCTAATTTTTGGCTTAAGACTCTTGGTACCTATCTGGCAAAGGTATAGAAGATTGTACAATTTATAGCAATAGCAATAGCTACTATTTACTTAGCACATAACATGCACCATGCTCTCAGCTATGTGATTTATATTATTTTTATAATTATCTTGTAAGGTAAATATTATGTTTTACATTTATAAATGAGCAAAACTATAACCTGAAAAATAAGAGCCAAAGTGTGTCCTAACTTTCTCTTGGACACAGAGCTGAGTAAGTAGTGAAAATGGATTGACAGCCTACTCTGTTGAGTTTTGAAGGCTGGAGTCTTGGCAAAGTACCAGTGCAATTTAAAAGATAAAAAGATTGCCATTGTCAGTGGAGTAACTAAAAAGATTTCACAGAAGAAGTGGCATTAGTATCATCTTTTGAAGGAAAAGTAGCATTTTGACTGGCGAGGTATATGGGATTCCAGGTAGAGGGAATATGATGAGCAACTGACTGTACAATGTAAACAATGTATTTGAGAAGTGACATAAACTCTAGTCATTCTGGGGATATTTGAGGGAGATAAAACTTACGTAGAAACATGGTAGAAATTTTTTGCAATCATTTTGTTCTCTTAATTTGTTGCATGATGGGGAGTCATTGAAAGTTTTGAGCAATAAATGATATGATAATAACACAATTACTTTATGATATTGTGTGAGAGAGGTGGTTGGAGATTTTGTTATTCCCACCATTAGTTAGAGAGGTGTTAAAGAAACAATTATCTTGGAGTCATTGAAGGCAAGATTTTACTGAAGATCAGCTGAGGATACATAAAAAGTTTTTCTTAAAAGGGAAACACTTGGAAATCTTGGGGTGGTCTGTGCAGATGAGTAAAGGGAAGATACCCTTGAAGTCCCTGAGAGGGACCTCAGATACATAGCTGTACATCTGGAAATGAGGATAATTAATACTTTGTTTTAGAGTGTCCAAATGCAGAAGTAGTCAAAACATTGTCATAGGAAAGAGGTCAAGATTCTGAGTTCATGAAGTGGTAGCTGCTAAGTCTACACTGACCTCATGATCTGGGACAAGCTTATGACCTGGGAGGTAGCCACACATATGACATACATTGAATGAGCAGATCATTTGCCTCTGTTAGCTTATATTAGTGCTGTATCTTCAGAAGCAGCCTGCTCAGTAAGTCATTAAGTCTTTTGTTAGCACTCTTTTCATGGTTTCGGATGGATACACATTTCTCTATTCTCCCCTCTTACCACTAGAGGATGCCCCAGCAACCAAGATCTACTGCTAGAAATAGTATCATTGCAGTCTAGTGTTTAGAGAGTAGACCATTAAGCTGCCCTTCACTACAGCTACAACTGTGTGGTATTCTTATAGCCAGGTCCTTTGAGAATTTCTTTTGCTACTGAATTTCTATGGTATTGGGGGACACATGTAGAAATAATAATAGTAAGCCATTTATTTTTCAGAAATAAGAACCAAATGAGGATGGTTTCATGCAATTTTTATTTTCTTTTGGTAGAGGAAAACCTCAGGTTCCTTCTGCTATTACAGCATAAACAAAATTATTTATTTTCCAATTTAAAAAAAGTTAGATAAGCATCTATTAATAGAACTTCATGCTCAGAGATCAGAAAAAAGAAAGAAGGACAGAGGCAGATTTGGATCATCCATAGCAGACTGCCACATAAAAGTTGAAAGGTTTGCACAGCATGTAGACTACAATGGGAATAGGTCCACAGAGTTGTGCACTGCACAGTCTGTTCAAACTCACACATGGGCTGTATGCCCAAAGAGGGGCAGTTTTATTATGGGCATTTAGTGAGGGAGGAGTACACAGAGCATAAAGAGAGAACTTAGAGAAATGCCCAAATTTAGTGGGTAAAAGTGAAAGCACCTTGTTGCCCTCCCTTCCCAATGTCCAGTCTCTTCTTCTCTCTCTCTGTGTCTCTCTCTCACACACAGCATACATTAGTATTTGAAAGTCTTTCTGTTAGTTTCATTGTCAGATCAAATTAGTTAATTAGAATTAAATGACCTTTGACAAAGCACTATTTACCCGTAAAAGTGGCTGCTCCTACTTAAATTGATGTTAGGCAGGAAACTTCACTCCCTTTCCCATTCTATATATAATACTTTGATTTTAAAGCCTGATCCTCCTCTGAGAAATTAACCTTTGAAATTTTATGAGGGGAATATTTTTTTCTTTTTTAAAATTTAAGTAGATTTAGGGAGTGCAAGTGCTTTTTTGCTACATGGCTGAATTGCATAGTAGAGAAGTCTAGGCTTTTAATATACTTGTCACTTGAATAGTGGACATTGTATCCAATAGGTAATTTTTCATCCCACACCCCTGTCCCACCCTCCCTCTTTGAGTCTCCAATGTCCATTAAGTCATGCTATATGACCGTGTATACCCATTGCTTAGCTCCCACTTCTAAGTGAGAACATGTAGTATTTGGTTTTTTTGTTCCTGGGTTACTTCACTTAGAATGATGGCCTCCAGTTCCATCCAAGTTGCTGCAAAAGACATTATTTCATTCTTTTTGATGGCTCTGTGTGTGTGTGTGTGTGTGTGTGTATACACCCCCCATATTTTCTGTATTCAGTCATCTGTTGGTGAGCACTTAGGCACTTCCAACATCTTTGCAAATGTGAATTGTGCTGTGTCAAACATAAGTGCATGTGTCTTTTTGTATAATGACTTCTTTTCCTTTGTGTAGATACCCAGTAGGCAGAGTGCTGGACTGAATGGTAGATCTACTTTTAGGTCTTTGAGGAATCTCCATACTGTTTTCAATAGAGGTTGTTCTAATTTACATTTCCACTAATAGTGTATAAGCATTAGCTTTTCACCACATCTGCACCAGGATATATCATTTTTTGACTTTTTGATCATGGCCATTCTGCCAAGGGTAAGGTGGAATCTCATTGTGGTTTTAACTTGCATTTCCCTAATGATTAGTGATGTTGAGTGTTTTTTCATGTATTTGTTTTGGCCATTTGTTTCTTTTATTTTAAAAAAATGTCTGTTCATGTCTTTTGCCCGCTTTAAAAATTTTTTTTATTTATACAATGTGAATGAATCAAATCAAGGTCATTGGGGTATCCATCACCTCAGGCATGTATCATTTCTTTGTATTATGAACATTCCAATTCCACTCTTTTAGATATTTTAAAGTATACCCTAACTTATTGTTGATTATAGTCACTTTATTGTACTATCCAATAGTGTTCATTCTACCTAACTATTTAATTATAGTTTTGTACCTTTTAACCATCCTTATGTTATCCCCTGCTTCCTGCTTCATTTCGCAGCCCCTGGTAGTCATCATTCTACTGTCTGTCTCCTCAGGATCAATTGTTTTTAGTATCTAGCTCCCACATATGAGTGAGAACATGTGAGATTTGTCTTTCTGTGCTTGGCTTATTCCACTTACATGGTATTCTCCAGTCCACCCATGTTGTTTCAAATGGCAAGATTTCATTCTTTTTTGTGACTATATAATATTCCATTGTGTGTCTGTAACACAATTTCTTTATGCATTCATCCATTGATGGACAATTAGGTTGATTCCATATCTTGGTTATTGTGAATATTGCTGCAATAAACATGAGAGTGCAGATATCTTTTTGATATACTTTATTCCCATCCTTCGGATATATACCCAGCAGTGGGATTGCTGGGTCATATGATAGTTTTATTTTCAGTTTTTTGAGGAACCACCATACTGTTTTCCATACTGGCTGCACTAATTTACATTCTCACAAACAGTGTATGAGTATTCCCCTTTCTCCACATCCTTGCCAGCATTAGTTATTGCCTTTTTTTTTTTGATAAAAGCCATTTTAACTAGGGTGAGATGATATCTCACTGTAGTTTTGATTTGCGTTTCTCTGATGGCTAATGATGTTGAGCATTTTTTAATATACCTGTTGGTCATTTGTATGTCTTCTTTTGAGAAATGTCTATTCAGATCCTTTGCCCATTTTTAAAAATCTGATCATTTGTTTTTTCCTATCGAGTTGTTGGAGTTCCCTATATATTATGGTTATTAATCCCTTGTCAGATAGGTAGTTTGTAAATATTTTCTCTCATTCTGTGGGCTGTCTCTTCACTTTTTTGATTGTTTCCTTTGCTGTGCAGAAGCTTTTTAGCTTGATATTATCCTATTTGTCCAATTATGCTTTGGTAGCCTGTGCTTTGGGGTTGTTACTCAAGATCTTGCCCAGACCAATGTCCTGAAGCATGTTCCCAATGTTTTCTTTTTAGTTTCATAGTTTAAGGTCTTATATTTAAGTCTTTAAACCACTTTGATTTGATTTATGTATGTGGTGATACATAAGGTCTAGTTTCATTCTTCTGTACATGAATATCCAGTTTTCCCAGCGCCGTTTGTTGAAGAGACTATCCTTTACCCACTGTATGTTCTTGGCATCTTTGTCAAAGATAAGATCACTATATATATGTGGATTTATTTTTGGGTTCTTTATTCTGTTTCATTGGTCTGTGTGTCTGTTTTTATGCCAGTACCATGGCATTTTGGTTACTACAGCTCTATAGTATAATTTGAAGTCAGTTAATGTGATTCTTCCAGTTTTGTTTTCTTTTTTTTTTTTTTTCTTTTTTTTTTTTTTTGAGACAGAGTCTCACTCTGTTGCCCGGAGTAGAGTGCTGTAGCATCAGCCTAGCTCACAGCAACCTCAAACTCCAGGGCTTAAGCAATCCTCTTGCCTTAGCCCCCCAAGTAGCTGGGACTACAGGCATGCACCACCATGCCTGGCTAATTTTTCCTATATATATTTTTAGTTGTCCAGCTCATTTCTTTCTATTTTTTTAGTAGAGACAGGGTCTTGCTCTTGCTCAGGCTGATCTCAAACTCTTGAGCTCAAACAATCCACCCGCCTCGGCCTCCCAGAGTGCTAGGATTACAGGCGTGAGCCACCACGCCTGGCCCAGTTTTGTTTTCTTTACTCAGAATGGCTTTGGCTATTCTGGGCCTTCCATGGTTCCATATAAATATTATGATTATTTTATCTATTTCTGTGAAGAATGTCATTGGTATTTTGCTGAGGATTACATTGCATCTGTAGATAGCTTTGGGCAATGTGGACGTGTTAACAATATTGCTTCTTCTGATTCATGAGCATGGAATGCTTTTTCATTTCTTTGTTTCATCTATGATTTCTTTCATTGGTGTTTGGTAGTTCTCCTTGCAGAGATCTTTCACTTCTTGGTTAAGGATATTCCAATGTGTTGTATTTTATTTTTTTGCATGTATAGTAAGTGGGATTGACTTCTTGATTTGATTCTCACCTTGGTTATTATTAGTGTTTAGAAATGCTTCTGATTTGTGTATGTTGATTTTATAGCCTGAAACTGTGCTGAATGTATTTATTAATTCTAGGCATCTTTTTGAGGAGTCCTTAGTGTTTTCTAGGTATAAAATCATATCGTCATCAAATAGGGATAGTTTGACTTCCTCTTTTGCAATTTGATGCTCTTTATTTTTTTCTCTTGCTTGATTGCTCTAGCTAGGACACTTCCAGCACTGTGTCGAATAGATGTGTTTTGAAAATGGGCATCCTTGTGTTGTTACAGTTCTTAGGAGGAATGATTTCAACTTTACCCCATTCAGTATGATGTTGGCTGTGGGTTCATCACATATGGCTCTTATAATATTGGGATATGTTCCTTCTATGCCTTGTTTGTTGAGGGTTTCTATTCTGAAGGGGAACTGAATTTTGTTGAATGCATTTTCTGAGGAGAATTTTTTTTTTTTTTTTTGAGGAGAATATTTTTATTTTGGGGTCATTACTTACATTATGTCTGTAAAGAAACACTGATGTTTAAAATGATTATCTTTATTTTAAAGCTTAAAGCCATCCTATCAACCGATAATGATCATCTGAAACACTGTGTCTGAGGTCTTTGGTACAAAAGTTGTATTTCAAAAACTTTGCCCTTGGGGACGTTTTCTTTCCAAAAGAATGGAATAATTAGTTCCTAGGAAATGACACAGTCACAAATTATCAATGTAATTAAGTGTGCTGCTGCCAAACTCAAGCCTACATTTTCTGAGAATTTTTGCGTGATGCCAGATTCAACATATTTTTTGGTTATTATTTTATAATCACCACGTAGAGAAGCTCAAGGAAGCTTCTTGAATCCTAGGAAAATCATAAAATAAGACTGCCTACTATCCTGGCAGTATCTTGATGTTGAAACATAGTCATTTAGTCCACCCCTACCACTTGTCTTTTGTAGCAATGTGTCAATTACGTATGAATTATTCTGCTTTCTAAAATCATGAAAAGAGAGTTTTCCATGACTTTGTCTTGTAATCAATGGCAATGTGTAATAATGTGGATCATTAACAGTGAGAAAAAAAATGTAATGAGTATCTTCTTTTTTAGGCTAGATCCTAAGAAAATGGTGAATAGATTTGACTTATTTTTCTTTGGCTCTACTTCATCCACTTTTAACCATCTCTGTTATGGAGTGGGGCATGTATTATTTTTGGCTGCACATGGCAATGTTTCTCTTATTACCACTCTCCTGATATTAGACTTCACCCTCATGGGGACTGAATGGGGTAGGGAGGTATTTATGGGGCTCAGACTTGACCTAGTATAGTAACTCCAACTCCTTGGACATAGTAATTGCTCTGTGACAGGAGCTTGACCCAAGTCTGTAAGGTTGCCAGGTAAAATACAGGATTCTTACTAAAATTTGAATTTCAGATGAACAATGTTTCATTATTAGGTTATAGCTCTTTTTTTCCACCTCTGTAGAAATCTTGTCAAATAACATATAGGACATATTCATACTGATACAACTTAGAGTACTGTTTGTTGTTTATCTGAAAATCATTTGTAACCAGGTGTCCTTTATTTTTGTTTGCTAAATCTGACAACACTAAAAGTAGGACCGGAGCCTTCTGTTGTTTTGTTTGTTTATTTATTTATTATAAACACTAGGAGAGAGAATTTATATTAGGAGGTGATATGGATTGGCTGTTTGGCTCCTCCAAATCTCATGTTGAAATCGGATCCCCAGTGTTAGAGGTGGGACTGGGTGGGAGGTGTTTTGGTCATAGGGGTGGATCCCTCATGAATGGCTAGGTGGCCTCCTTAAGATAATGAGTGAGTTCTTCCTTTATTTGTTCACATGAGAGCTGATTGTTTAAAAGAGCCTGGTACGACTCCTCCCTCTCTTGCTCCTTCTCTCACCATGTGACATGCCTGCTCTTCTCTCACCTTCTGCCTTGACTGGAAGCTCCCTAAAGCCCTCACCAGATGCATGCTTCTTATACAGCCTGCGGAACCATGAGCCAAATACAGTTCTTTTAGTATGAATTACCCAGCCTCAGTTATTTCCTTTATAGTAACGCAAAATGGAGTAACACAGCAGGTATTGGGCAGGATTAAATAGAAACTCATCTGACAGCCACTTTCTCTAATGAATAAAAGGAAAGAGTTTCTTGAGAAAAGTAAGTCAAGTAGAGGGAAGCAGATATTTGCACACTATTTTTCCCTGAGGAGGACCTTAAAAATTCTTGTTGAAAAAAAACAGTGGATAGAGTCCCTGGAAATAAGGAGTCACTGTAATACCTTTATTAAAGAGTGATATGAAAAACAAAGTTTTTAGGAGAAAAAAATATGACAATGGAACTATCTCATGTTTCAGCTGGAAATTGTTTTCTCTTTTTCTTTCCAATGTGAGGATAGCAAAACTTGTTTCCCACAAATGGTAGTTCTTTAGGTAACTGGAGAGGAGGAAGTTTGTTTGTATTCTTATCCTAAAGAGAAATAATTCCTTTAAAAGCCTCAAGTTTTTTGGTGCTTTTGTCATCTTGTTACACCGCTCTGGACCCTCTGCCAGTGGCCAGCCTCAGAAATGGTCTTTCAGAAAGCAAGGCTTCCTTAGAGAATGCACATGCTGACTTGCTTTCATGTTTCCAGGTGAGCAATTGGTCTCCTGTTAATACCACAAAGGCCTTCATGGACAGAGTCCTTCATGTTTAAGATAAAAATCTGGAAAATATTTTTTGAAATTTATTTACCGAATATAGAAGTAATGTTCTTTATAAGAAAAATGTTCTTTATTCATTCAGGAAAAAAGTAGAGTCCAATTTACCAAAGTATAAACACCAAAATACAAAAGCTTGCAGAGATATAAAAAACAGAAAAGCAGGAATTTTTCATCATGCATATATCAAATAATTTTAAAAAACAAAGACAAACTAAAATTGTCAGTAGGGGTCCTACAGGCAAGAAAGAAGTCATCTTGAAAGAAGTCTTAAAGAAATAGAGTAAAAATAAAGTGAAGATGCATAAGAAATCTATAAGCAAACTCTGTACCACTTCTTCTAGGTTTTGAGCACCTTTTGTAATAACTGCCAACTAAGTCTCCTAAGTATAAGTGGGTGCATACTACACTGTCAGAACTAGCATACGGGCTCTCCAACCTCTATAGAGGTCAATTAGTTTCAGGTTCATGGACCATCAGACATAAACATGTAAAGCAGTTGTCTAATCTAACCATTGTTTATTGGGTAGGCTAGTCTAAGGCCAGATATCAATAATCCTGATATTTAAGATAGTTAACTCATTAGGCAGGATTACAGTCTGCATCAAAGGCGCAGATCAGGGGCTAAGTCTCAGATAAGACTAGACAGATTAGAGAAATCAATCCACTAGGCCAGAGGCTTCAATAGTGTGAAATAAATAACTGTACTTAACAGCGAACACAGAGGCCAGAACTCACTACTTGGGATCCTCACGAAGGTGATCAAAACCAGATTAATCTCTATAGTTTGACCTGAGCAGAATCTAACATAAAGCAACTTCTTTTGTTTGCCTTCTCTATCCCCTGTGTTGGGTAAGAATATTGTGGTCAAGACGTAGACAGATGTGGGGGTCCAGGTTGAGGGTGAGTATGGAGCAGGAAATGGGGGAGGTGAGGGTCTGCAATATTCTGAATGCTTTCCGGGAGGGTGAGAGAACACTTCAAGTAATAATACATAGTCCTTGTTACCTTTTCTTTTTATATAATGTTGTAGACTCCAAAGACATTCTATATTCAAAATTTTCACAAAACTTTTTGCAAGAATATCTGTGTGAAGTAAGGTACATACTTACTTGAGGCTCCAGAGATTAAGGGACATGCTCAAAGTCACCTAAACAATCAATAGCACAGCCTGGGTGTACTCCAGCCCAAAGCATCCCGAGCGAGCTTTTCTAGGAGTCTTTTCCTTTGGGTGCCTATTTAATTTTGATGTCCCATTCATATGGAGACATGTGATATGGACTTCTGTTTACTGCCATATAAAGAAAGAGCAGCATGGAGGTGGGATAAGGGAGTGTCCAGAAGCCAGAATCAAACTAGGCATTGATATATACAAGGTGGCCCTCCCTTGATTTCCATGATTTCTGTTTATAACATAATGTGTTCACTCAAATTTTCTATTGCACATATGTCCATACACAATGAACAGTTAAAATTTTGCAAATGTAAAGAATATAACTCATAAAATTGATTACTCACAGTTGGGATGCATACACTTTTCATAACAAAACAGGAATAAATTTGTTAGAAATTAGTTTTAATTGGGATAGTTTAAAGGAACTTTGTAAAATTGCATTGCCTTACACATAAGGAGAATATTGCTCTGGCTTGTGGCTTCAAAGACATGTTTTTTTTATGGGCTGGTTGCCAATGATTCTAGCCCATGAGATGTATAGGAGAAGTCTGCTGACACTCCGTATCCTCCTCCTCTCTTTTTTCCTGCTTTGAAGTTAAAACAGTCACATTGGAATTAAGAAAAAAAGGACAAGAGAACTTTCAACTTAATTTTAATATTGCTGAGCTACTGAGTTAATGAAAGCAACTTCTTACTCTAGGATTTTGTATCATGTCATAAAAACTCCCTCAATTATTTAAATTCCTCCTGGTCAGGTATTTTGTTACTTGCAGACAAAAGCATTCCTAACTGAAGCCTGGATTCCTATCTGTCTTGTTTTCTATTTCAGTGTCCTGTCAGTCTTTCTGTTGTGGAGATTTTTTTTTTCTTTTGGTCTTTTTTTTTTTTTTCTGGCTAGCATTTGAATCCCCTTCCTGTGTGAGATGAGTCTTGCTGGGAGACAGAGCCAACTTTAAACTATAGAAACATTAACTGTATAAACTATGAAAACTAAAAATGCCAGATACTCACCTTCTCAGCCTGATTTGAAAGTGGTGTTTGGGCAAATAGGCTCTCTCGATTGGTTACACTCACATCCGTTTTCGAGTGGGGAGAGTTACAGATACAGAAAAACATGGAAGGTGAATCATTCTCTGATAGAGGAAGTGGTTACAGCAAAATTGTGCTCCTGGCATATGAGTGGCAACAGTATCTAGGACACTCAGTGTTCTAGTCTTCTCAGAGGCAAAGTACTTTCCTCACCAGCCCAGTTTTGAAGCCTTGTTTGAGGCCTTGATTCAATATGCGTAATTCTGAGCAAGATAGTCCTGCTCTCCTGGTGCGTCAGAGCTACCCAACAGCCTTTCTAAACAATTATTATTATTTTTTTTTCCTGTTTACTCAGTCATGGTTGATTTCTCTTGCTCTATACTAAGAATCCTGACTGATACATTTTCTATCTCCTATGCCAAAAGACTAGAGGCCCGAGGAGAGGTAACCTGGCCAGGACAAATGTCTCACCTTTTTTGCTTGGGTATGCAGTCACTTTATACAAATGAATGAGCACATTAACTAAGCTGACAGGAGAAATGGAGAGGAAGAAAATGCACATTTTTAAAAAATAAAAAATAAAAAATCAGGACATTTATGGCTTTAAGAGTCTGTATAAAACTATTGGTAATGTTTCAGGGTGACTTTTGAGATATTAATCTATGTCTCATCCCTATTTTTCCATTAATATTCTCCATTCAGGTAGGTAGCCAGGCTCTGTGCTTCTTTGTCTCAAGGAAAATTTGGGTTTGAAAAGGGCGAAGTTTTACTCTTACCCTAGATTTTCATTTTCTAACAATCTAGGCCTTTTGATAAGATTATGTTAGATGCCCTTGAGGGAGAGAAGAGAGAGAATGCCTCAAGAGAGAGATGAAAGAAAAGGGATTAAATTTTCTCACACTGAAAAGAGTTTCTTTCCACTCATATGGGGTACAAGGAGGGGGATCCGCTGTAGGGATCCCTCAGTGGTCACAGCAGGGATCCTTCTCACCATCAGTACTGTGGGGAGTAAACAAGACTTCAGGAGGAATGTTGGCAGGTCCCAGGCTACTAACTTGCCAAAGAGTCCTACTTCCCCAGTGTGGTGAATAGAAGCATTGGTCAGGAAGAAGGCTAGATCTGGAAGGACCCTGTGGTAAGTCATTTTGACCAGAGAGACCTAACCAAAGATGAGTACTCCTAGTGGGGTGTCTCATCTTCTGCAAAATGAAAAAGCAATCAAACCTTTCTCAATAAAATTCGTTGTTATGTGAAAACACTATAAGGTATAAGTAGCATGCAAATAGTATTTATTGATGTTCTTCTTCTTCTTCTTCTACTTTTTTAGTATAACCCAATGGTAGCAAATGCAAGAGTCACTGGACAAAAACTGATACCAAAAAAAAAAAAAAAGACCTACTGTTGATCTTCGAAGAACATAGGTTTGAACCGAGCAGGTCCACTTATACTGTTTTTTTCAATAAATACAGTCAGCCTCCATATTGGTACATTCTCCATGACAACCAAATGCAGATCAAAAACACAGCACTTGCATTCATGTATATGGACGTCCAGCTTTTCCTATCCATGGGTTCCACAGGGCTGACTATGAGACTTGAGTGTGCACCAGCTTTGGTATCCTCAGGCAGTCCTGGAACCAGTCCCAGTAGATACTGAGGAATAACTGTATTTCTTTGAAATAAAGGTACAAAAACATTTAAAAAGAAAGATTATAGCAATTTATCTCAATCCTGGCTGCATGGTAGAACTGCTAGGAGGCTTCTAATGTCTGGTTCTACAAAGATCAATTAAATCAGTAGCCCTGGAGGTGAGGCCCAGGTATTAGTATTTCTTTTTAAAAGCTTTCCAGGTAATTCTAACATAAATCTAGGATTGACAATCAATAAGCTATAGTAAGACGTATCGGGATTAGTCATCTACCAGCTGCATATAAGTAAAACTCCTGAATAGCAGTGATTTAAATAAGATAAAAGTTTATTTCTCTCATTTAAAAAGAATTCTCAAAGTAGGCCATTCAGGGCTTGTGTGGTGGCTGTACACTGCTGTCAGGTACCCCGGCTCACGTCCTCTCTTTCTTAGCACATGCTGGGTCACTTCATAGCAAGGTTTGTTATTTATTTATTTAACTAATATTTCTGGGCACATAGACCTGGTGACAGGAACTATTCTAGGTTTTGGTTGCATTTTAGATAGAGTGTCTACAAAATACCTCACTGAGAAGGTCATGTTTGGGGGACAAGAAACACTAAAGGAGGTGAAGGAGTAAGCCATGCATATTTGAGGTAATAGTATTCTAAGCAGAGGAAAGATGTGTAAAAGTCCCAAAGGCAGGAATGGGCCTGATATATTAGAGGAAAAGCAAGGAGGCCAATGTGACTAGTGCTGAATGAATGCAGGGTTAAGCCAAAGTGATGTGAGAGAAAAGGGGGTGGGGGACATATTGAGTTTGAATTTACTTAGCCCCCGAGAATAGGAGGTGGGCTGGGCTTTGAGAAGAGACTTGATCTGATTTATGCTTCAGTTTCATGAAGACCATTTTGACTTCTGTGTTAGAGAATAAACTGACTAATGGACCAGGTGAAAGCAGAGAGACCAGTCAAAAGGCTATTATAATTATCAGGGTGAGAGATGATGGTGACTTGGACCAGGATGGGAGCTGTAAAGGTGATGAGAAATGTACTGATTCCAGATTTAATTTAAAGATAGAGCCAACACTGTTTGTTAACATAATGAATGTGGCATGAGAGCAAAAGAGGGGAATCGGAATGGCTCCAAAGGTTTTGTGCTGATAAATTGGAAGAGTGGAGTTGCCATTTACTGGGATAGGGAAGATTGCGAGATGAGAATGCTTGGGTTGAAACCAAGAGTTCAGTTTGGACATGTCAAGTTAAAATGCCTAATAGACATTTACGTCATTTTTCAATTTATTGCCTCTCAGCTATAATATATGCTCTGTGATAAATAATGAAATTCCTTTAAACATTTCTCCTTTAAAGTGAGCACAATGATAAGATTTCTCAGTACATGGTGCTGGAGGGCATTGCAGGAAGAGGAGCTTTCCTGCTGTTTCTGGCAGAGGCTGGGCATTGACAGTGTCAGTGTGAGGCTATCCAGTGGGTGCTACTTTGCCCCAGGATCAAGACATGGTCTCCTGGCCTTGCAGCCTCAGCCTGGTGATAACTTTTTTGTAGCCTCTTGATGTGGAAACCAGAGTCCCTGTGTTCTCTGAGGTCTTGCTTCCCCTGCTTGTGCCCAGTTCCCTCTGCAAGCCACTGGCTGCTGATCAGCTTTCCTCATTTTCACTCCAGAGAGTGGCCCTGTTGCTTTCCCTGCAACTCTAGGCTAGTTCTGTCCTTCTCTGCTGTCAATAATGTGAACCATACCTTCTGCAATAAGGTTTGAACCCCTCCCAAGTTTGCCCTTCCTTGGACACCCTCCCTCAGTCCTAGGGCACTCTAAATTTTATAGTTGCCTTTTTCTAATAGTTAATAATATTTTTAAAAATTTAAACTCCCCTGTTTAACCTACTATATGGTTTCTATCCCCTGGTTAGACACAGCCTGCTATAACCTCCAAATGGAGATGTGTATGGGCAGTTGGTTATGTAAGTTAGGAGTTCATGGGAGAGATCTAAGGTGGGGATACACATTTAAAATCATAAACAGACAGATGATGGTGAAAGTCATAAGACTGGATTAGTTCTCAAAGGAAATAAATTTAGAGAAAAGAAAAGAGATACAAGACTGAGACTTGGTGCAAAATTCAGAGGAAGAGAAAATAAGGAGAATGTAGCAAAGGAGACTGAGAAGGAGTCCTAAGAGAGAGAGAGAAAGAAAGGAGGAGGAAAGTGTTTCAAGGAGAAGAATGAGGTTAACTAAGTTAAATGCAGCTGATTGGTCAATTAAGAAAATGGCAGAGAGTTGGCTATTGGATCAGGCAGTGATAGTAGCGATAGTAGTTTCATTGGGTGGAAGGAGTTAAATTCTAATTGGAGAGGGCTCACAAAACAATGTGGCAACAAAAGCATATCGAATTTGTATAGGAACCCTTTAAAGGAGTTTTGTTATGAAACACAGGAGAAATATGGGTTAATGCATAAAGGACAATGTGGAGTTTAAGGGTGAGTTTTTGACTTTTAAGTGATAAAAGAGAAAACAGTATTTCGAATGCCAAAGTTTCAGAAAGTTCCAGTAGGAAGAAAGAAAGTGGTGATGGAGGAGAGAGAGGGAAGAACTCTTGGATTACTGGAGCAATGTCTTTGAAGAGAAGGGATGGGATCTTGTGTACAAGTGGTGGGGTTTATCTGTAGTCATAGGAAAGAAGACAAAGTACTTGGGCACAAATGCTACTACATAAGTAGATATAGTGGTGGGAAGTAGAAGTATTCTTCTTGTAGAATTCTTCATGTAGAATAGTCTTTAGATTAAATCTATTTTGTCAGTAAGATGAGAGGTAAGGCCATTAGCTGAGATTAAAGATGAGGGAGGAGGTGTTGGAGGCTTGAGAAGAGAGAAAGACAAAACATAGTGTGCAAAAGAGTGGAAGAATAAATTAACTAAAGAAAGACACAATCTGCAAGTGACTTTAAGAACCAGTAGTCAAGGCAGAGTTAGAGGGAAGATGGCAGAGTAGGAGTACCAGAAATACATCTCCCCACGCAGACAATAATTGTACTGGCGGAAGCTGTTTGAGGTATCTGTTTTGGAACTCTGGAGTTTATTGAAGGCTTGAAACTTCCAGGGGAGGTCTTAGATGACAATTTGTGGTTAATTTCAGTCAATTTTAGTTCTTAGCCTGGTAGTGGGTAATATTTTCCACCCCTAGCCACAGGACAGGCAGCTGTGCACAGGTACCTGGAGCAGCTTGTAGGTGCTGGTGTGGGCAGTAAGAACCCTGTCCACCAAATATTGGAAATCTGTTCTCTGACTGCTGATTGCTGTTCTGATAGTACAGGTGCAGACACAGGGGCAGGCAGCCATCGTTATGCCTTCTTTTTGCAAGCCTGTTCCCTTCCAGCTGAGGTAACTTCCAGGGAATCTAAGATATTTTTCACCTTAATTTTTCTCTTTTTTCACCTTTTGCATGCCAGATATTCAATGAGTAAGACATTCAAAAGCAACGATATATATGAGGGAATGTGGAAAGTCACCAAGCATGTCAAGGGAAAGAACAGGTTCAGAAAAGACCTGAGAGTATCTTAAATCTATGCCTCAGGTTGATAACTGGCACAAGGGTACCTTGCAACAATAAAAACAAATGAATCAGCAAATCTTGGGGAAGGGGGATAATTTGATCTATAGATTTACTGTATTATAAGATTTGAATTTCCAGTTTTCAACAAAACATCACAAGGCATACAAAGAGACAGGAATGCATGGCTCATTTAATGAAAAAAAATAGAACCTATCTCTGAGAAAGATCAAATCACAGACTTACTAACAAAGATGTTAAAAGAACTGTCTTAAACATACTAAAACAGCTAAAAAAAAATAGATGAGGACATCAAGAAAATAATGTATGTAAAAAATGGAAATATTGATAAAGAATTTAAAAACATAAAAAACAACCAAAAAGAAATTTGGGAGCCCAAATTCACTAGAGATATTCAAAAGCAAATGCAAACAGGCAAAATAAAGAATCACGAACTTGAAGATAGGACAATTGTAATTATTGAGTCTGAACTCCAGAAAGAAAAAAAGGTTGAAGAAAACTGAACAGAATATAAGGGACTTTGGAGACACTACCAAATAGGCTAACGTGTTTCAGAAAGAGAAGCAAGAGAAAAAGGGAAAGAGAGATTATTTGAATAGGCAATGGCAAAGAATTTTCCAAATTTGATGAAAGGCATGTATATAAACATCCAAGAAACTCAATTCCCATGGTAACCACAAGAACAGAAAGTAGAATGGTGGTTTCCAGGGGCTGGAGGAGGGGGAAATGGAGAGTTACTATTGAATGGGTATAGAGTTTCAGGTATGCAAGTTGAAAAAAGTTCTGGAGATGGATGGTGTTAATGGGTATATTTACTTAATGCCGCTTAAATATACACTCAAGAATGGTAAAAATGGTGAATCTTATATTGTACATATTTTACTACAATAAAAAATAATTTAAAAAGAGTTAGTCTTTATGAATTTAAGGTGAGAACATTCGTTAAGGTTTTATGTCTTTCTCTATTCCACTTTAGCTGTGTGGGTGCTGGTACAGGGCCAGCGAAGATGTGCATTTCACGAGGTTATAAGACAATAAGATAATGTGAGAAAGGGGTCAAGGAGTGAAGAATATACAAAGGAATGAATTTAATGATTGTTAATGATTGTGAAACCCAAGCTGATTGCTAAAGCTTTAGCCATTAAGACCAGGTAGTACCAGAAGAAAGGAGAAGACAACAAAAGGGTCCAGATTTGAACTGGTCAACTTCCTAAACAGCCTTTCTGGAAGTCCCAAACACTTACTTTTCAGTGATCAGGTTAGTCATGTGGCTATACACAACTTTAAGTGATTCTGGAAAATCTAATCTTTTATTCTAAGGAGCAGTAAGTCCTGCTAAAAACCATGCTATTGACTAGGGTAGAAGGAGGGAATACATACAGAAGGTCACTACACTCCTCTGTCACAGTATGAAATGACATCTTGTCTAACGAGTCTCTTTAAAGGCGGACTATAGAACTTGATTTAGCCTGGGGTTGGGATCGGAGTAGGGGGAGATGTTCTCCTTTAATCAGAGATAGGCACAAGGCCATGTAGGCAAAAAATCTAAGTTAGACAATACATAGCAAATGCTACTTTGCGAATCCATCCATCTCTCTTCATCTTCTCCCTCAGGCATACTAACCTTTCAAGTCATAAGACTCACGTACTTTTATCCCTTTACTTTCAGAAGTTTCTTTCAGGAAAGAATCTGATAAGTCCAATTTTATTATGGTTTAAATGACTCATATGGTATAGAGGCATTAATTTGAAAATTTTTAAAGGGGAGAAAACCTGAAGCTAACAGGTACAGCATCTCATTGGAGTGGGTTCCTAGCTTAGGAAGTAAAGGTAGTTTAAGGGATATAGGGAGCTTCCTAGAGCCTCTTGAAAAATATCATCTTGGCCATCCCCTCTCTGAATACTTCTAAGGGTATCACTGGTCAGAGTTACACAGTTCAATCTATCAGACTGTCAATCTGGCAACAGCTATCAAATTCAGTCTGCACCAAATAAAAAGGAGCATTTTACAATTGGATTGAATAAAGGTTAATAGCATAAAAGATGCAGAAATCACGATCCGATAGCTGTGGGACTCAGACTTTTCACAACTCAATCAGTGAATGCTGGGAAGTTGAGTTAACCTCATGGCATCCAGTAGAATTGGCCAAGGACAAATTTTTGCTTGTGACAGAAGCACATTTCCCTCACTGCTCACTGAATAGGCAAATAGAATTGACTGATGATTTGCCACATGCCACCAAGAGATATCTTAGTTAGTGTATCTGATAGACTACAGAATAGGAGCTGTAGTCTGCTTACCAAATTTTATTGCATCGCAGCAGCTGCTCCAGCCAACAGTCATTACTATCTAGGGGAGACTGCGCTAAGATTAGCATTATTCCTGTATCTTCGCATTTGTATTCTGCCGAGTACCGTACAAGGTAAAATTGATAAATGGAAGAACTGATTGTGAGTGGCAGAAACCCAGGCTGCAAATCCTTTGCAAGCCTGGAATATTAGGAAAGGCTGGGGGTGGGGTGGGGATTGTTTGTATAATTGGATTCATTGTTTAGATACACCAGCCTTTCTCTTCCTCTCAACCTCCTTCCCTCCTTCCCTTCCGCCCTTCCTCCCCTCCTCTCTGTCTCTCTTCCTCATTGATTTTTGTCAAATTATCTTATTTTAATAAGAGACAGAATGAAATGTAACAGAATAACCAGGACCAATTTTCCCCCCAATACAAATAAATCTCACTCTCTGATCAGTAGGATAAATGCTAGAATCAAACCCATGTATTAGGAGCCACGGTTAATATTTACTCAGGACAGCCAGACCAGTCATTGAAATATTGAAATGCCTTTACCAAATGGTATCTATTTGCTGACCCAAGCCCTCCAATTATATTCTTGCCACCAAGCCCCTTGCTGGGTCTGTACAGACCCTTAAGATTGCCCCAATATCTAGAAACTAAAGCTTTAGACCTTGGCTTGGTAGGGGAATGCAGGAGCAGCTCCTGGTGTCTTATCTAATTGGAGCCCATGTCCATCAGTTTTAACTGCTAGAATTGTTAGCTGCTAGAATGCCCTCCAAAGACTCAAACAGGGAGAGTTGCTGTGGGTAGGAAAAATGAATTGTTTCTGTGTAATTTATTGGCTCTTTGTTCTTAGGAGCAAAACCAGGCACTTAGTCCTCTCAGTCTTTGGTGAGAAGCTGAATCAGTATTTCTTTACTTATCAAAATGCCTGTTTTTAGTTAGAGAATATCAACTCTGTGTCTGAGTAGATGCACAAAGCAAAAGGACATGCTCAGCCCATGAATCAGGAATCCCCCACAGCTCTAAGTGATGTTTTAACTCTGTCCGTGTCATCTACTGTAACCCTTACAACCTTTGCTTATTAGGATGCAAAATGGGTTACTAGTGCATATCATTATTTGCAATTGCTCTTCTCTTGTTGGGGCTCCCAGAAGGATTTGAATTTTACCTTTTGGTAAGATTTGAATTTTACCTTTTTCCCTCTAGAATTCAGTAGGCATAAAAATGTTTCATACCTTTGGCAGGATTCATGTCTTTTCAGTCACAGTTAACAATAGTATTCTCTGACAGAAACTACACCCTCTGCCACATTATTATGTGCATTTCTTTGAAACGCCGTTTGTATGCTGTGTGTGATTGGGTCTGTACAGATTAAAATAGCACTGAGAGAGCCAATTTAAGGCTTGGGATGAGTGAACCTGAGCGTTAGAGACATTCTGGCAAGCACACACCTCGTAAATCCCATTGTTAAGTTGCGGTGGCTGCGATGGAATGTGCAGCTCAGGCACTTTCCCTCATTAGTGCAAAGGTAAATTGTAAGGGCTCTCACAGCTCGGAGGGGAATAAAGAAGCAGAGGGAATGCAACAGAATTTCTTACATCTGATCGCTATCCCCTGTGGCACCCTGAGATGCAAACACACCAGTCAGGAAGGCCACCGTCTTTGGTAAATTGAGCCTTATGCTAATTAAATGCATGCTGTTATTTGGTAAGAAGACATCAAGGTACCTTTTGCCAGCATGTTCAAAATAGAATAGGAACTTGAAAAAAAACTTTCTTTAAACAGTTTATTCATAATATAATGTAAATAATGAGAAACTCCTAAATATTAGGCTCTTGATGGCATGTCTGAAAATTAAGTATCTATTTTCCTAAAAAATGTGTTCTAAAATAATAAACATGTTAATGTGATATGATCGTATGTTAAAACGGTACTTCTTAACTTTGTTGGTACATTAGAATCTCCTAGGGAGCTTTAAAAAGTACTAAAGCCTTGTTCTTACCCAAAGAGATTCTTATTTATTTGATCTAGGGTGTGGTCTGGCATCAGAGTTTTTAAAATCTCCCTGGGGAATTGTAATGTGAAGTACAAGTTGAGAACCATTTAGTGAGAACCACTTTGAGCCATTTAGCTTAGGGTAAGCCACTGTAGTGACACAAATGCTTTCTAAAAAAGTAATAAATCATTCACTTATAGCTGTATATTTTTATTATACACATATTCTTCAAAGTCTAAGTAGCTCTGAAAATAATTGTTTAAAACTCTAAGGCTTGGAAACATTTGAATTAAGAGATTGAATTTTTAATCGAGTATATCTAGAAATATAATTTGATAGCTTAGTTTAAATTAACAGTGCATAAAGTTTATAAAAATCCAGAATGGTATATATCTTACATTTTATAGTATCTTTAAAAAAACAAAACTCTGAAGCTCACACAGTTAATAGTTTTAATGAGAAATGTTTTCCTAAAGGCATTTAGCAAGAGCAATAGTATTTCTATATAACAAAGTAATATTTGTTTCTCATTGGGAAAGAGACAATAATCTCTATACAGAAGATAATAGCAGCTGAATGCTGATGAAGATTTGCCTGATTTGATTACAGTTAATTAAGAACATCAGTGTTTCTGAGAATTGAACCTGCTCTATATTAGAGCTCTATATTAGAGACAAGGGGAGATCATTTTGACACTTCAAACAGTCTGTGAGTTGAGTAAGTCTGTTGGAACTTTGAGGTCAAGCACAGGTTTTGATGCAATTATTTGTCATTGCTTGGCTATCTACCAACATAAAGAACAAATTCACTTCATTAGTAATTGAAAACCCTATTGGTGGGGCCTTTTAAAAGTGTCCTTTAAAAGGCATTGTGGGCCATTTTTTTCTTCCTTCAGACACAAATCACCTTTCTCACATGTTTCTGCTAAATCTGTACAGAAAAAAATTTGAATATTTAACATTATTGTTCATTCTCCCATAAGGCAATAAATTTTTAAGGTGAGGCATTTCTAGGTGACCCTCATCGGCCAGGGATCTACTTCCATCAAAACAGGTTTAAGGAAAAAGGCATTAAGAGAGTTATGTATCAACTTATACTGGGAAGTAGCCTGATAGTTGATGGACAACATTGTCTCCATGTTGCCTGCAAACATGTGTTTTAGAACTATTAATAGTTCAGCTTTTGAGAGTACAATTCCCTAATACAAGAGATTTTTTTATTTATGGATAGTTATGAAACAAAGTATTCATTTTACAAGAGTCTCAGTAAAAGGTATTGCAAGACATTTTTGTAGAGCTGATGGTATTGTCCCCAAAGTAATCTCTAAGAACAGAATTTGGGTTTCAGTTTTTTTCTTTCCTTCTCAAAAAAAAAAATCTATATTCTATTTCCTCTGCTTATAAGTCATAAAAAACCCAAGACCTTGAAAATCATTCTGTCTTTTCTCTTGGTTCTAGGTTGACAGCACCCAAGCTTTCCACACTATAGAAGCCCAACAAGGATTTTTTTAAAGGAAAAGAAGAAGGGGTAAGCTATGATTTATAGAAATAAAGTGGGAAAAGTTGTGATTATCAACAACACTTTCTTCAATCTACTACCATTTCTTTTTCTTCTTCTACTGAGATCCAGTTTTCTCTATTCTTAACTGGACCATTCTTGACACATAACAAGTACTACTTCTCTGTTTCCCTGTACTTCTAAACATTACTTAATACTGATTTCTTTTATTCTTTCCTATAGTCTGACATGAGGATTTTGAATTTCATTCCTTCCTTAGTATCATAGAATGTTAAAAGTTGGGCTTAGGAAAGAGTGAGACACAACTTAAAGAATTCAGCTTGGCATATGGCAGATAGTAAACACTTAGTAATTGATAGGTATTATTAATATTATCAAATATAATACCATCCTAGTTCCCATAGCTTATCTGTCTCTTATGCTATAGCTGAGTAAACTGAAGCCCTGTGAGGTAAGAAATTTACCCAAAATAAAATTAAGAGTTATCCTCAGAAGTAGGAATGAGATAATCTGATGCTTTTTAAAATATTTAAAAATGTATATTATGGATATATAATAGTTGTATACCTTTAGAGGATACATGTAATGTTTTGATGCCAGCATATAATGTGAATTAATCAAATCATGGTAATTGGAGTATCCGTCATCTACAGCATATATCATTTCTTTGTGTTAGGAACATTCCAATTTCACTCTTAGTTATTAATATTTTAAAGTATACCCTATTATTGACTATAGTCCCTTTGTTGTGCTATCAAATATTGTTCATTCTATCTATCTAACTATATTTTTGCATCCATTAACCATCCCCATTTTTCCCCCCTCCACGACCCTTCCAAGCCTCTGGAAACCATCATTCTGCTCTCTGTCTCCACGAAATCGATTGTTTTTAATATTTAGCTGCCACATATGAGTGAGAACACATGAGATTTGTCTTTTTGTGCTTGGCTTATTTCACTTAACATAATGTTCTCCAGTTCCATCCATGTTGTTGCAAATGGCAGGATTTCATTCTTTTTTATGGCTACATAATGTTCCATTGTGTATATGTAACACGATTTCTTTATCCATTCATCCACTGAGGGACACTTAGGGTGATTCCAAATCTTGGCTATTGTGAGTAGTGCTGCAATAAACATGGGAGTGCACGTATCTTTTTGATATACTGAATTCTCCTCCTGTAGATATACATCCAGCAGTGGGCTTGCTGGCTCATATGGTAGATCTATTTTTAGTTTTGTGGGAAACCTCAACACTGTTCTCCATAGTGGTTGCACTAATTTACATTGGTGTTAGTTCTTCTTTGAATGCTTGGTAGAATTCAGCTGTGAAGCCAACAGATCCTGGGCTTTGCTTTGATAGGAGACTTTTTATTACTGCTTCTATTGCATTACTTGCTATTGGTTTATTCAGATTTTGGATTTCTTCTTGGTCCAATCTTGGTAGGTTACATGTGTTTAGGAATTTATCCATTTCTTCTAGGTTTCTGATTTATCGACTTATGGTTGCTTAAAGTAGTCTCTTTGAATTTCTGCAGTATCAGTTGTAATGTGTCCTTTTTCACCTCTGATTTTTTTTATTTGGGTCTTCTCTCTTTTTTTTCCCCCTTAGTCTGGCTAAAGGCATGTCAATTTTGTTTATCCTTTCAAAAAAACCAACATTTTGTTTCATTTGACCTTTTGGATTGTTTTTGGTTTCAATTCCGTATTTCTGCTCTGATCTTTATTAATTCTTTTCTTCTACTAATTTTCAGTTTGGTTTCTCTTGTTTTTCTGGTTCTTTGAGATGCATCCTTAGGTTATTTGAAGCTTTTCTACTTTTTTGTTACAGGCATTTTATTTCAAACATATGGTGACTCTGCTTACAAACAAAAAAACAAGCAAAGAGAAATCTAACAGAAATTCTATGCTTTAACTTCATCCTCCCCAACTTTTTAACTTTTTGATGTTTCCATCCATATCTTTTTATACTATCTATCTCTCAAAAAGTTGTAGTTATTTTTGATGGGTTTGTATTTTAATCTTCCTGCTCAAGATATAAGTGGTTTATACACCACAATTAGAGGAATAGATTATTTCGTATTTGTGTACTTGCTATTACCACTGAGTTGTATACCTTCAGATGATTTCTTGTTGTTTATTAACATCCTTTTCTTTCAGATTGAATTACCCCTTTTAGCATTTCTTATAGGACAGGTCTGGTGTTGATGAACTCCCTCAGCTGTTGTTTGTCATAGAAAATATTTATTTCTCCTTCATGTTTGAAGAATATTTTTCCAGGATATAATATTCTAGGGTTAAGATTTCTTCTTTTTTTTTTTTTTTTCTGTAAACACTTTGAATATGTCATGCCACTCTCTCCTGGCCTGTAAGGTTTCCACTGAGAAGTCTGCTGCTAGATGTATTGGAGCTCCTTTATATGTTTTTTATTCTTTTTTCTTTTTTTTTTTTCCTTAGGAACTTTTCTTTATCCATGACCTTTGGGAGCTTGATTATTAAATGCCTTGAGGTAGTCTTGTTTGGGTTAAATCTGCTTGGTGTCCTATGACTTTCTTGTACCTAAATGTTGATATCATTCTCTAGGTTTGGACAGTTCTCTGTTATTATTTCTTTGAATAAACCTTATATTCCAAGCTCTTTCTGTACTTCCTCATTGAGACCAATAACTCTTAGATTTGCCCTTTTGAGGCTGTTTTCTAGATCTTGTAAGTGTGCTTCATTTTTTTTTCTTCTTTCTTTTTCCTCTTCTGACTGTATATTTTCAAATAGTCTGTCTTCAAGTTCACTAATTCTTTCTTCTGCTTGGTAATTCTTCCGTTGAAAGACTGACGCATTTCTCATTTTGTCAATTGAATTCTTCAACTCCAGAATTTCTGCTTGATTTTATTTTAATAATTATTTCATTCTCTTTGTTAAATTTCTCTGATAGGCTTCTGAATTCCTCCTCTATGTCGTATTGAAGTTCATTGCTCTTCTTCAGGACACCTATTTTGATTTCTTTGAAAATCACATATTTTCATCACTCCATGATTGGCCGCTGGTAACTTATTTAATTCGTTTGGTGAGGTAATGTTTTACTGGACATTCTCAATTTATTTTAATCTTCACAATCTGGGCTTGTTCGAACCATCCTTCTTGAGAAAGCTTTCCAGGTATTCAAAGGGAATTGAGTGCTGTGATCTTAGCCTTTGGTCACTGTAGTTGTATCAGCACTAGGGGTGCCCCAAGCCCAGTAATGCTGTGACTCTGCAGACTCCTGGTGGTACTGTCTTGGTGGACTTGGGTGTGATATGGGAGAATTTCCTGGATTACCAGGCAAAATCTCTCTGCCTCACACTCTGTGCTAGGGTGCTGGAATTGGGAGAAGAGTGACATAGGTACTCCCTTGTGGGCACCAGCACCAGGTCACACCTGAAGAGAGCCCATTCTCATTCAAAGCCTGTGAAAACTGTTGCTTGCCTATCTCTGATATTTATTCAAAGCCCAAGAGGCTCTTTAGTCAGCAGGTGGTGAATCCTGCCAGGACTGAGTCCTTCCCTTCAGGGAAGCATGTTACCTTCAGTCCCAAGTTGGGTCCAAAAATGCCTTCTGGGAACTAAGGCTTGAACTTGGGGGCTTCAGGAGTCTGCTTCATACTTTATTTTGCTGTGACGAAGCTGGTACCGAAGTTGCAAAAAAAAGTCCTCTGAACTTTTTTCTTTCCTTTTCCCTAGTGGATGAATATTCCTTGAGCCACAGGAAGTGACACAGGAACTGGCTTGTGCCACCACTAGTGTCTCACTGGGTCATGTGCAC
Organism: Indri indri; assembly: GCA_004363605.1. Lineage (NCBI taxonomy): Eukaryota > Metazoa > Chordata > Mammalia > Primates > Indriidae > Indri > Indri indri. The sequence goes on from RJWJ010001431.1 coordinate 74,925, forward strand.
CCCAAGTCCACTGGCTCCAAGCCAGCACAGCCAAAGTATTACCCAAAGACTCGAGCCTTTGTGGCCTGACCGATTTACAAATTTAGTCCAGGCTCCAAGCTACTTTTAGTCAGCTGGTGGTGGGGCTAGCCAGAACATGAGTTTCGGGGCAGTGGATTTCCCTGTGGCTGGGCTGGTTTAAATTCTCCCTCCATGGCACCAGCAGAATTCTACTCCATACTGTATTTCCCTGTGCCAGGGTGGTCCTGGGTTTCAATGCAAAGTCCCAGTCACTTCACTCTCCCTCCCCCAGGCACATAGATTCTCTCTCCACTCAGCGTGTGGTGTGGCACTGTTGAAGTATGGAGGAGGGATGGTGTAGGCAATGCAAGACTGTCTTTCCCGCCCTCTTCAGTGCCTCTTTCCTTGATATAATGTTAAAACTAGGTATTTTGATTGCTCACCTGATTTTTGGTTCTTCTGAAAGTGCTTGCTTGCATGGATAGTTGTTGAATTTGGTGTTTGGGTGGAGGGATGATCACTGGAGGTTTCTATTTGGCCGTCTTGCTCCCTACTCCCCTAAACCAGGTTTTCTAATGCTTTTTAACACAAGTTCCATCAACCTCTTGCTTACCTACATGCTATCCTGTGGCAGAGACAATGCTATGTCGCTTACCAGATCCTGTTTCATTTTCCTCTTTGTATACACACAAGGCTATATTTTCCAATATTCCTAGATTGAGGTGCGATGGTCTGAATGATTGTGTTTCCAGAAAATTCACCTGCTAAAATCTTAACCCCCAGGGTGATGGTATTAGAAGGAAGGGCCTTTAAGAGATGATTAGGTTGAAAGGGTGGAGCCCTTGTGAATGGGTTTAGTGCCCTTATAAAAGGAACTCAAGAAAGACTCCTCACCACTTATACTATAAGAAGACACAATGAGAAGGCACCCTATATGAACCAGAAATCACGCCCTCACCAGACACGGACTCTCCTGGCACCTTAATCTTGCAATTCCTATCTTCCAGAATGGTGAGAAATAAATGTCTGCTGTTCATAATTTACCTAACTTAACTGTATTCGTTATAGCACCCTGAAGGGACTAAGACAGGGTGCATGTGATTAACTTCTGGCCAATGGGATATGGGCAGAATTAATTTAAGCCAGTTTCAGGACTGGCACATATCTCCTATGTGGTCCTATTCTCCAGCCTCCTTTTCCCTTCTGTGCTTACCTTAGAAACCCCATGTTCCAGATTGTTTAGCTGTATAATGGCAGGACCCAGATCCCTGAGTCATCGCTTGAAGGAAAGCCACCAAGAAGAATAACCCAGCTTTACTGGACTCTGACTTAAGGGAAAAATAAAGTTTTCTGTGTCAAGACACTACGATTTTAGGTTTTCTTTATTATTTCAGCATAGCCCCTTCTATCTACATAGCCTATGACAAGTTGTGGGCTTCAATACAAAGGTGTTTTTCTTTTTTTAATCTAATATACAAGCCTTATTAGTACAAGCCTTATTTTTCCATGGTGAAACAACCCCTGACTACTTTTAATTATGAGGAACAATGATTAATTTGTCCTATGTTTCTTTATTTCTCTGTCTTTTCTTCATTTAACTTAGTTGTAGATAAAGTCTGAACTTGGGCAAATTTCTCCTGAGCTCTGTGCCTCAGTTTCCTCATTATGAAATAGAAATAATATTGTTACTCTCTTTATGATTAAGGGCTGTCAAAAAGATAAATGAGTTAATAATTAGTAGTACATAAGCATAGCTCATCATGTGATGATTATATTATTCTCATAAGAATAATAAAAAGTGTTCCTGTGTTGCAGATCTGGGAAATGTTATGAAGGAAAGATTTATGATTTGTTCAGTGATTTGCTTTTCTTTGTAGAATTGGAATAATGCCTTTAGGTTGCATAGATAATCTACTTATCTTAAAACCTGAAGGCATCTTAACATGTCCACATGAATATTTAAAATGGTTCAGGCCACTGATATTAAGAATGTTATATGAGATAAACTGATTGATATAAAGAAAAGCATGGGTGGCTTTTTATGCCGTTTTATATTGCAGTACAAGTGTGCAGTTGACTCTTGCCTAGACATAAATGAAAAATAGTTACAATACCTAGGGGCTTAGTGAACCTTGTAAAAACGTAGTATGAATAATAGTTTATCTTACAAAGAGACCAAAGACTTAAAAAAATTAATTCCTAATAAGGCATGTGTTATATTTTAAAACAGTGTTAATATTTAACCATAATTAGTCTTTACACTTAGGTGATTATTGTAAAGTATTCTTTCTGATCCTCTTGAATCGTAAGTTAATTATTCAAGATGTATTTATTTTTAACTTTTAGACAATTTTAACATGTTCTCAAATATATTTAATTTATAACGTATTTAACCACATTACTGAGGGGTTAAAAATAGAGTAATAGGATTAATCACAAAATAGTAATTCTCTTGCTTCATACATTTATCTTGTAGAAGCACTAACTGCCCTAAAATTTCTTTCAAATGATGCTGATAATTCTTATAAAGTGGTCAATATATGCTCTACTGACCCCTGTACTTGGTAATCCCATGATATTGATGTTTTTTCTTCTTCACTATTGGCCCACTGGATGATTACATCTGTTTTGTTGATATGCAAAGCAGGAGCCAGGATACAGAGTCTCAAAGGTGCCACTTGTTCTGACACTGGAGGCCTGCAAACATGCTCTAAGGTTAATAACACACAATGCTCAGATCACTGATATTTGCGCCAGTAGTATTTGTGGGCAACAAAGATGTGGCATGAAGACATTTCTCCAGCCAATGCTGCTCAAAGTCTCATAATGGCAAGAGTTATATTACTGTTTGTGACAGCAAGGATCTCTGCATAGGCTGACAATGGCTAATATTAAGGGTGTCACTCATTACAAAGTCAGTGGTAAAACTGCCTGTTTAGGTTTCCTTTCCTTTTACTGTAGTTCCCATTACTGAACTCTAAAATCATATGGAACCGAAAAAGAGCATGAATAGCCAAAGCAATCCTAAGCAAGTAGAATAAATCTGGAGGCATTACATTACCCAACTTCAAATTATACTACAAGGCAATTGTAACACAAACAACATGGTATTGGTGTAAAAATAGACACATAGACCAATGGAACAGAATAGAGAACCCAGAAATAAAGCCAAATATCTACAACCAATCTTCGATGAAGCAGACAAAAGCATACATTGGAGAAAGGATGCTCTGTTCAACAAACGGTGCTTGGAAAATTGGATAGCCTCATGTGGAAGAATGAGACTGGATCCCTATCTTTTGCCACATACAAAAATTAACTCAAGATGGATTAAAATTGTAAATCTGAGACCTGAAGCCATAAAAATATTAGAAGAAAACCTAGAAAAAACTATCTTTGACATTAACTTAGGCAAAGAATTTATGACTAAGACCCAAAAAGCAAATACAATGAAAACAAAAATAAATAAATGGGACTTAATTAAACTAAAAAGCTTCTGCACAGCAGAAGATATAATTAACAGAGTAAATAGACAACCTACAGAATGGGAGAATATATTCACAAACTATACATCTGACAAGGCCTAATATCTAGAATCCATAAGGAACTCAAGCAAATTATCAAAAGAAAAAAAAATCCCATTAAAAAGTCGGCAAAAGACATGAACAGACATTTTTCAAAAGAAAAGAAACAAATGGCCAACAAACATATGAAAAAATGCTCAAAATCATTAATCATTAGGGAAATGCAAATTAAAATCATAATGGGATACCACTTTACCCCTGTCATAATGGCCATTACTAAAAAGTCAGAAAATGGTACACCCTGGTGCAGATGTGGTGAAAAGCTAATGCTTATACATTGTTGGTGGGAATGTAAATTAGTACAACCTCTATGGAATACAGTATGGAGATTTCTCAATGACCCATTAATAAAAGTAGATCTACCATTCAATCCAGCAATCCCACTACTGAGGATCTACCCAGAGAAAAAGCAGTTAATTTATAAAAAAAAGACACCTGCACCCACATGTTTATTGTAGCACAAGTCTCAATTGTAAAGATATAGAACCAATCTAAGTGCCCACCAATGCATGAGTGTATAAAAAAATGTGGTATATATACTCCACGGAATCCTACTTGGCCATCAAAAAGAATGAAATAATGTCTTTTGCATCAACTTGGATAGAATTGGAGGCCATTATTCTAAGTGAAGTGATCCAAGAACAAATATCCAAATACTGTATGTTCTCACATATACAGTATGTTCCCACTTATAAGAGTGGGAGCTAAGCTATGGTTATGCCTGGCCATACAGAGTGACTTATTAACGTTGGAGACTCAGAAGAGGGAGGATGGGTGGTGGATGTGGGATAAAAAATTAGCTCTTGGGTGTAATGTGCACTATTCAGGTGATGGGTATACTAAAAGCCTAGCCTTCTCCACTACGCAATTCATCCATGTAACCAAAAACCATTTGTACCCCCAAACCAATTTGAATTTAAAATTTTTAAAACAAAATTGCTGATGAAAAAAATAAATAAAAAGCACATTTATAATAAAAAAGGTAAAATAAAATAGGCAAGGCTGAAGGTGCAGGATGGGGGCTGGCGAGCCACTGGATAAATACCCAGAGAGCCGGAGAGGCACCCAGAAGCCTATTGGACATAACCAGCGTTTGACAGCAGGATGGACTCACCTGCTTTTTTCTTACATTGGAATGCTTCACAGCCAGAACTCTGCCTGTAATCTTGCTACTCCGTATTTGACAACCTCATCTCTACTCTTTCTTCCAAATAGTATACAGTAATACCTTTTTTTCCATTTCCCCTACCCGGATTTGGTTTAGATACCCCTCATTTGTGTCCACTGTGTGGTGAAGGGACATCTTTTTCAATGGACTTTCCACATTCTGTTGTAGTCAGTAACAATCTGTTTACTTCTCAGTTGCTCTCACTAGGTTGTAAACTCCTTGAGGACTTTCTCTAATTTGTTTTATTATTTTATTGTAGTATAATATGCATAACACAAAATTTACTGTTTAAACCATTTTTAAGTTTATTGTTCTGTGGCATTAATTATATTCACTTTGCTGTTCAAACATCACCACCATCTCTCTCCAGAACTTTTTTACCTTCTCAATTGAAACTCTGCACATTAAACACTAACACCTCTATTCTGCCCTCCCCTAGACCCTGGCAACCATTTATCTAATTTGTTTTTACAGTCTCAGGGATAAACACAATTTCTATCATATAATAGGTGGGCAATAAATATTTATTCGATGAATGAATACAAGTATTCATTAATTTGTGTTATTTTCCAGTGAAAATATGGACCAATGCTTTTATATTTGGAGTGACTATCTCATCTCTCTATTAATCAAATGAAAGTTAATATATCAAAATTTATTCTAATCATATTGTGCCCTTATTTGATGAGAGAACATCATGATAAAGAAGGAACTGAATAAAAGCAAATGACAATCAAAACTCAAAAGATGGATACATGCCAAACAGAGAATCTGGATCATTAAAAAACATAAACACAAAGGAATTCAATTATCAGTAACCTTTACAAGTAAGTATTAATACAAGAACAAAAATAATCACTAGTTTCAGAAAAATGCCAAATAAATGACAATGTCAGATATCATAATTATGGAATTATGGAAAAAGAAAAAAGATTATAAGAGTGAGCTTTTTTTGCTGTTACAGTGATATTTTTATTCCATGATTGGCTTGCAGATGTTGCTTAGAAGTGGCAATGAAAAATAAGGGGGTTGAACTCAGATCAAATTATTTGGTTTTCATGAATAAATAGAATAGATTGTTTTTGGAAATTAAACAGTATTATTTCACAACTGTGTAATGTTTTCTTCAATTTTGAATTTGACAAATATATGATGCTTGAAAGATAATATTTTTTAATTCAGTGGTGCCGTTGGGCGCATTACATCTACTGGAATTAACAAAAAAGAAGCATGAACATACTGAGTGTTATAGTTGTACTTACAATAATAAATGGATAACAACAGGAAAATATTTGCAGAACAACAAATTCCTGTTGGCATTGTAGAAGCTGTGTTCCTCTGTTCTTTTATGCCAGGTTAGGAGGTACAGATTGTCATCAAGGCTGCCCTGTTAATTCAGCTTTCTCCAAAGTACAGGTTAATCTCTTGAGTTACACAGAGAAAAAATAATCTAAAGCAAAGTATCAAAGCCGGTCATGTGAAATTGGCATGTGTTCCCAAAAATGAGACAGGAAAATCTGGTCATAGAAGGTTGGAGAGTACTACTAGTGGGGAAAGAGGACATTTACAAATTTATGCGAGCATACAGTTTCAACCCTTGATTCCCCCCTATTTCATAGAATTGTTTTCATAATGCAAAATGCCTTGGAATTTAGAAAGCCATGCAATCCTATAATTTGGAAAATGATTTAGACAATTTAAAAGCATGAAACAACCTAGAAGTAGCAGGGTAATACTGAGAGATGCTAGGCTTTGAATGACAGGGTGGATTTTAGTTTTGCTACTTACTAGCTGTGAGACTTTGGCTAAATTCTTTAACTTTGCTAAGTTTTGGTGTCCTTTTATGTAAAATGAGGAGATTGACCTAGGTAATCAAAGAAACCCCAAAGTTCTATAAAGCTGTGAAATTTATAAACAGAGCAAACATTAAAAAATTATTTCTTCTTTGCATCAACTTCAGAGTGTGGGAGTGGTATCAGATAAACAATATTGAACCTACTGAGTTTCCTCTCAACTCCCATGTCACATAAATTCCACATGTTTCAGCTATGTACATCTGGCCTATAAAATATTGTTATCAATTTTGATCAGCAAGCTCAGGTTCATTAGGTGAGCTCACATACTCAGACACACAGTAGAATCAGGTTCTATTTTCTCAATTCTGAAGTACAATTTACAGTACAAAGATTAAACACTTTCTTTCTGAAGATAATTAGAATTGATTTCTTTACCCCCAATCACACTTCCAAGTTTCCCAAGAGAAATTTTAAAAAAAAATTGGTTTTTAAATCTTGTAGTCTTTCTACATCCCCAAGGGTAAAGAGAGATTATGCTATTGAAATGATGGAAAACTGTGTACACCTCATTTTACTATTTTGCACAAGTAAATATGACTTCAGGGATTTTAAATTTTAAAGCAAAAGATTCATCATAATCTTTACCTTAGTAAAGTTTATAAAGATTGAATGTAGGGCTCACTTTGCATCTGGGAAGCCTTGAACAATTTATATACAAGAGACCAAGTTTTTAAAAATTTTTTGTTAAAGTGTACTTTCTCTCTTTTTAAAGATTATAGTTTTAAATTGTGTTCATGTGTTCATTATGCTACTCAAAATGCCTTATTTTTTTGTAGATCTATGCTTGAGTTAAATGATAGAAAGAAAACAAGTCTGGAGATGAATATGTATACATTTTGTTTTTAGAAAGCCCAGACTTCTCTTGCCTTCACCATCAAAACATGTAAAACCCAATTTAGTGTCCATTTGAATGAACTTGCTTAGTTCTGATAATTAGTAACTTCTTTCTTTAGCTCAATTTCTTCAGAGGTGTGCTCTTCTGAAAGCTGAGCAATGCCTTTCTAATTTTAGTGACCTTTGAAATTGTTGGCTAGGTAACAATTTCCTGGATGCCCTAAACAATGCCATACAACAATGATGTACCTCATATAAAAATTGTTTTTCAATGTAAGAGTCTACTGAAGGTGGCCAGCTTCACTACACACAAGAAACGCAATAATGGACATATGTAACACTGGGTGCCTTGATCTGTGCCTAAGGACTTTCTGATTATAAGGAGTGATGATTACCCTCATGACTACAGAGCATTTAATGCCACAAACATGTCTTCCAATTTTCGGATTATTTCAATATCAACTACAAAGGCCAGCCACTGGCTCTGAGGTCCTCTACCATTTTCTACAAACATTTAAAGCTACTTCCCTTTCATTTTCTCAAACTAATTTCACCAAGAGGAAAAAATAGGAGATATTTTGAGGGCCGTTCACCAAGAATGGCCCTCAATGACACCTGTTGACAAGGCTTAACCAATTTGCATTTATTGCCATTCTAATGACTTATGAGATAGCTTTTCTAATCATATGTGTGGATTTTTTCCTATAGAAGACATAGGATTTTCTATCCTTGCTTTGTTTCAAAAACTTAAAAAAAGGGGTCATGCTATTTGCCACTTGCCAATTACCTAAGAGTCTGTAAGTAGTTGGGTCATAGACATGGAAATATTAATGACTTTGAGGCTACAGAAGAACCCAAGTGCCCAGCCATGCAAGCACCCATCAGTCTGCTTCTCTCTTCTGCCCCAGAAATCTACCATAGTATTAATATTAATTTAGGAGAAAGATCTAAGTATACCATAAGGTCTTCCTTTGTGGACACTTACTTTGTACCTCCTGAAAACTGCCATGGGCTTTGGTATTACACAGTGTGGATTGATTTTTTGTTGTTGTTGTTAATGATTCATATTCAAAAGCATTTTTCCTAGGTCTCTGATTTTTTTAAATCTGATGTCCATAGAAGCTGTTTAATAGACCAACTGCCCTAGGGCTTTGTGGTATTTTGTTACCTAAACAGCTCACTCGAAACATAGGTTTTATTTTTTGTCTCATTCTATTTGATGGTCCACATGTCATCACCTTAGGACTCTATTGTCAGTGTCCAACAAAGTCTTGTTCACTTTAAGTGATATCTTGTTATCAAGTCCAAACCTCAAGGGGATGAATCAGTATTCATGGAACCAAACAGCTAGTGGTTTGGCAGCAAAATAAGAATTTATTCCAAATGGTATTCTTGGGAAAGTGATTAGTACATTCACACCAATACTGCAGGAGCTCTTCCTAAACATATACTCACCCTCCCAAAAAAAACCCCAAAAGTGTCACTCCCTTATTAGGCTTCCATATGTGCCTGGCATGATGGTCTCCACTAATGCCATGCCATTGCTCTTCTGGGCACCAGAGCATCCTGAGCTAGAGAGATGCTGTGTTTCGCATGGAATTGAAAGGAAACTCAAACCCCCATTCCTGTCCCATTGCCAAGAGACATAGATCAGGCAGTATCAAAGTATTGTGGGTATGGTCCAGATTCTGGTGAAGCAAAGTTGTAAGAAGTAATAAGTGGCTATTTGTTTTAGGATTGAGATAAGAGCCATATTGTCATCCTATTCTGTGACACACATCCTCGTTTTTCATCTGGCTTCGATGCTGGTCACAACGTGGTGACACATAAGAACACCCTGAGGCAGAATCACTGAAGGCTCAGGAGAGACTTAACGGAGCCCCACTAAGTCATATGATTCTGGGGGAAGAGTCTCCAAATGGCCAGTTTCTGTTGCTGGTGCTCTCAGTCATTTCTTTGTCTGCAAAGGCCTAGTAGCTCAGATTCACTGAAGTTGGCTGTCTTGTGTACAGTTTTGGGGTCTTCCTTGTATCTTTTTAACATTTTGTTAAGAAAATTTCAAACATATAGAAAAGTTAAAAGAACTGCATAATGAGCACCTATTTACCCACCATCTCGATTCTATAATTAACCTTTTGCTACATATACTTGCTTTATTACATATTCATCAGTCCATCCCTTTATTCCTTCATCAATCTTTTTTCTATTTTTGCTGCATTTAAAAATATGCTACCGATGTCAGACTTTACTCATAAACAATACAGCCTGCATGTAATTAGAGTTTAACATATGTTGCAGTTCTGTTCAAGGTAAATTTATAGTAAAACTCATAAATATTAACTCTACCATTCAATGGGTTTTGACAGAAACATACAGCTGTGTAACTCGAGCCCCTGTCAAGATACAGAACATTGCTGTCACACCCAGAAAGTTCCCTCACACTCCTTCCAAGTCAATTTTTTTTTCCCTTTCCCACAGAGGAAACCACTCCTAAGACTACTTTTCACCACAGACTAGTTTAGACTGTTCTAGAACTTCCTATAAATGGAATCATATAATATATACCTCTTTAGTATAAAGCTTTTTTTATTAAGCATAATGCTTTTTAAGATTTATTCATGCCATTCAATCTTAAACATTTTTAATTGACAAAATCGTGTATATTTATTGTGTACAACATGATGTTTTGAAATGTGTATACTCACTTTCCTTTTCATTGCTGGCATATAGCACAGTTTATTTATCATTTTCCTGTTGATAGACACCTGAGCTGTTTACCATTTTTGGTTATTATCAAAAAAGTTACTATAAATATTCTTGAATAAGTCTTTTGTACACACACGAGTTCACTTCTCAGGTAAATACATAGAGTAGAGGTGATACATCATAGAATATGTGTATATTTAGTTTTGTAAAAAAAATGCCAAACTATTTTATAAAGTGGTTGTATAATTTTATGCTTCCATCAAAATGGAGGAGAATTTCTATTGCTTTGTGCTCTCCTCACTCATTGTTGATAAAACCCTGTTACTATTCAGTTTTTCAAAGGAGGATTTCTATTTTGGGGTTAAGAGAAAACTGGAAAAGTGTAGAGATGTTCATGGTCTAAGCCTTGGTCTTTCAGCATCTTCCTTACTGCTACTGAGATGACCTTTGCACCAACTGCTCTACTCCCGCTAAACCTCAAATAACATAACAAAATCACCACCTTAGAAATAGCTTTAAATTTATGCTTTTTATAGCTGCAACAATGTTTCAGCATAATATGGACTTTATCAATTTATTATTAGTCCATATAAGAAGGAAACACCTATCTCGCTGCTCCTCTCATTTCTATCAAGAAGACACCCTGATACTTACTGACATTTTGGGCTGGAATCCAAAAAATGTTAGACCAAATCCAAACTTCACAAAACAAACCCTTTATTGAAAGGATTTGTTCTATAAAATTTGGATTCAGTCAAAAGGCTGCATCCAGGATCCAGAAGGCCACATGGGCTGCAGGTTCCTCACCCCTGGCTGGATAATTCTTTGTTGTGGGATGTTGAGCAGCATCCCTAGTCTCTATCCACTGGATTCAGCAGCACGCACCCCCATAGTTGTAACAAAAAAATTGTCTTCAGACATTGCCAAGTGTCTCCCCACCGGCAGGTGGGGAATGCCCCTTATTGAGAATCAAAGTGCCTCAGGCATAGGCAAAGGGCAGGGTGACTAAAGTCTATTAGGTGAGCTTGAAGAAAACCTGACAAACACTGGACACTTTAGCCATGGAGAGAGACCTCAATATCAACACTCAAGCCACCTGTGACCATCCCTTGGTCATTTACACCCTCCCTCTTAGACCTGCCTATAATCAGGCACGAATGAGTGCAGGCAGGCTCCTGATGCAATAGGTCCTTGCTTCTCAGACAAAATTCTCATCTAAAAAAGGCCAAGGTGAGCCAAGCTGCTCACTTCTGAAACTCTATGTCTTCAATTAAGAAAGAAAGATAAAGCCAGCTCTATTTCAGCCTTGATGTGAACTGTGCTTTCCAAATGTGCTTTTTTTTTTCTTGCTTTTTTTATTTCAAAACATTAAGGGGGTACAAATGTTTTCGATATGTGGCTTGAGTCAGGGCTATAAATACGCCCATCAACTGAATAGTGTTCATTGTACTCATTAGGTGGTTTTTGCCCCATCCTCCTCCCTCCCCACCCCCTTGATTTCCAATGACTTTTTACGTCCTTCAGTGCATTCGTGTGCCCATCGGTTTGTTCCAGTTTATTAGACAGTGCACGTGGTGTGTATTTTTCCATTCTTGAGATACTTCGTTTGGGATAATGGTTTCCAGTTCCTTCCAAATTGCTACCAAAGGCATTATTTCATCCTTTCTTATGGCTGAGTAGTATTTCGTGGTATACATATACCTCATTTTATTAATCCAGTGATACATTGATGGACACTTCGGTTGATTCCACATCTTTGCAATTGTGAATTGTGCTGCAATAAACATTCGAGTGCAGGTGTCTTTTTGCTAGAAAGACTTCTTTTCCTTTGGGTAAGAAGTGAGATTGCTAGATCAAATGGTAGACCTACATTTATTTCTTTGAGGCATCTCCATACTGTACAACTCCACTGAGGTTGTACTAATTTGCAGCCCCACCAACAGTGTATAAGCATTCCTTTCTCTCTGCATCCACACCAGCATCTATTGTTTTTGGACTTTTTAATAAAAGTTATTCTAACACAGGTAAGGTGGAATCTCATTGTGGTTTCAATTTGCATTTCCCTGATGATTAGTGATGTTGAGCATCTTTTCATATGTTTGTGGCCATTTCTGTATCTTCATTTGAAAGACTTCTGTTCGTGTCTTTTGTTCACTTTTTAATGGGGTTGTTTTTTTCTTGCTGATTTGTTTGAGTTCTTTGTATTTTGGATATTAGGACTTTATTGGATATGTGGATTGTCAATATTTTCTCCCATTCTGTAGGTTGTCTATTTGTTCTGTTATTTTTTTTTAGCCACACAGAAGCTTTTAAATTTAATCAAGTCTCATTTTATTTATTTATTTACTGTAATCACCACTGGGGACTTACTCATAAATTCTTTGCCTACACTAATGTCTAGAAGAGTTATTCCAACATTTTCTTCTACAAATCTTATGATTTCATGCCTTAAATTTAAGTCTGTTATCCATCTTTATCCATTAATTTTTGTGAGTAGTGAAGGAGAGGGGTCCTGTTTCAATCTTCTGCTTGTGGCTATTCAGTTTTCCCAGCACCATTTATTGAATAGGGATTTTTTTCCCCAGTGTGCATTGTTGTCTGCTTTGTCAAAGATCAGTTGGCTATAGGTAGATGATTTTATATCTGGGTTCTCTATTCTGTTCCATTGATCTATGTCTCTATTTTTGTACCAACACCATACTATTCTGGTTACTATAACCTTATAATGTAGTGTGAAGTCTGGTAATATGATGTTTTCAGCTTTTTTCTTTCTGCTTAGGATTTCTTTGGTGATTCAGGCTCTTTTTTGGTTCCAAATTAATCGCAGAATTATTTACCCTAGATCTGTGAAATATGCTGTTGGTATTTTGATAGGCCTTTCACTGAATCTGTAAATCACTTTGGGTAGTATGGACATTGTAACAATGTCGATTCTACCAATCCATGAGCATGTTTCTCCATTTGTTGTGTCATCCACAATTTCTTTCCTCAGTGTTTCATAATTCTCCCTGTAAATATTTCTCACCTCCTTGGTTAAGTATATTCCTAAGTATTTTATTCTTCTTGTAGCTATTGTGAATGGTGTTGAGTCTTTGATTTGACTCTCAGCTTAACTGTTATTGCTAGTTAGAAATGCTACTGATTTATGTACATTGGTGGAATCTTGGATGACACAGGAGGTGCCACAGGGATGCATCAGATATTCATTCAGCACTGAATAAATGAGCACCCACTATGTCCTAGGCTCTGTGCAAGGTTCCAAGAATATTATGTCTAACAGATAAGAGACATGGTGTTTATGATCTTGGAACTTACAATCTAATGGGAAATAAGATAGTTATAAAATGGTTTTTAAAAAATAAGTACTATGAGGTTTCAGCAACGAGTATATAATGTTTTCTAACTAATGCTGTTTTTCTATTTTACCTGCTAATCTATTCTTATTACACAAAAATTAAAACTAAATATACTGCATCTGCCTAAATACAATCCTTTTAAAATGCAAAATAACTGGGTAATATGTGACATCACATACATCAAAATGCCATTTATATTTAGCCAAACTTTTCATAAACAAATAAGATAATATAGCTACACTATAAACAAATCAGGGCAGTCAACTGCTTGCTTAGTTTCTAAATTAAGCGCTATGTACATGTAGCACAAATTAGCATATTAACACACAAAACCAATCTCCAAATGAAGGTAAAAGATTTGCTGCCCAGTTTAATCTGCTAAGTGGTTGTAAAACAAATGTTACTGTTAATGTTACAGGATTAAAGAATACAATTGCCTGAATTAACCTACCTAGTATTTATGCAAACTGGAGATAATTGACATCTGTTCAAAGGATCATAAGGATTACGAAAGATTATATTGACACCCTTGTAAACTATAATTATCGCCTTCCATTAATGATAACTTGAATTTACACAAGCATATTTCTCTGCTAATTACCTATAATTGAGATAATAATCCATGGGATAAATGGACTTATTTTTGTTAAATTCCATATAGTTCCACAATATGTATGTTTGCTTTATGGTGTAAGCTTATTAGCTGGTTTGCGTACCAACTATAGTGAGAACAGATTTTTCATTAAACACCAGCCACAGTTCGAGGGATAAGGCAAACTGGAAGCAGAGTTGGGGATCCCAGCACTTGAGGAGGCCCATCTGTTCAGCCAAAGGGGTGATACAGCCAGTGCTCTTAAGGAAATACATGTGGACACATTTACCAATTAGAGAGCTAACTAACCTAATGACAGGTGAGCTCATTTGAATGAGAATCCTATAAAACCCACAGTTGGATTTACTTTTCATTCAATACTCAAATTACCAATGTCTACAATATTGTCCATCTGAAGATTCAGCTTTTAAGTTATTTCTCCAGCATTAGGGTCTTATTTTTTGGAAGCCCATTTTCCTCAGAAGTCTCTAACCATGCACTGGCCAAAGTAAAAAAAAAAAAAGAATAAAGGTCTATAATGTGAAGGTAGTAAGAATTAATGACATAGCAAATTCTCACTTCTCTCAAGACAATTATTGTTCAAACAATGAATTCAGGTGGTCTCTCAATAGCAAAGGGAATATCTGGGATGATCATACTGGATTATACTAAACATTAAAGAGATGAATAATGATGAATTTATTAGAAATTGTTGAGAGGAGAAAATTGGCTGAATGAAGGTCAGTCTGTGGTATTTTCAAATACGCTGAGGAAGTGTGCAGGGTTTTCATGGCTAGAGGGTACAGTATCATCAGGGGGCTAATGACAGGGGATGTAGACATGGCCCTGAGGGCCAGGTGATGAGAGAAGTATTGTCATCATCTCTGCAGATTGCTATCATATATTCAGTCTCTATTGTGTGCCAGCTGGGCTATTGCTAATCCTCAGAACAGTTCTTATGTTGAGAATGTTTATAGATGGAGAAACAGGCTTAGGAAGGTTAAATTCCTCATACAAGGTCTCATATCTAGGACATAGAGAAGCTAAGACCTGGCCTCAACCAATTTCCTAAAAACCTATGAGTGTTCATTGCACTATAATACATAGTATCTTTTGGTCACTTTTGCCTAATGTTCAACCAATTTCTGTCCTTACTTACATATACTATATGAACTGGGCATTTGTAATTTTTTAACTGAAGAGTATTCAATCCTATATTCCTAATAGTATACTGATCTCACTTTGGGGTACTCTTTTATTTGTATATAATCTTGGAGGAAGATACATTTTTTTTCTATGTATGGATGAAGGAAGAGGTCTTACTAGGAGTATACTTGGGTTTAGCAAATTGAATGCTTCCTTGTAGGATGTTGAATCTTGAGAGAGTGATGCCACCCGTAGCTGGGTGGGCTTGTTGCTCAGAGTGGTGTTCTGATTAAACTGAACATATTGGTGTACCTTTGCTTAGCCCTCCAAGTGTCCCTCGGTTCCTGATTGTTATCCAAGGCTAGCTTCCCAGCCTCTCTTTGATTCAATTGAGTCCATAGCCTTCCAGTATATTCTTTTCGTGCTTAGGCTAGCCAGAATCTGTTTCTGTTGCTTATAACTGAGAACTCTGACTAATATTATGACATGAAGTCTGCTGCATCTCCTTGTCCAAAGCAAAGGTAACAGTAAAATGAAAGAAGAAAGAAAGAAAGAAAAGGTAAAAATCTTAAAAATCAAGGGACCATTTCTCTGTGGAACAGTAACATGCAAATTGTCATAACTAAAATTTCTCAGTAGACGACTAATGACAGCAAAAAAACAAACAACTTGGAGAACTTGAACAACTTGAACTTGGAGATTATAAGTATTAGCTTTACTGAGTGTATCTCTAAGAGTCGGAACCAAAAGCCACCAAAAGGGACCTTTCTGAATACAACAGAATAAGCACATCAGTATCACATTTTTAAAGTTTAGACTTTCTGAAGACTTTTCTAAAATTTGATTTGATGTTTAATATTTAATACAAATGGTCCTCAACTTATGATGGTTTGACTTACAATTTTTCAACTTTATGATGGTGTGAAAGTGATACACATTCAGTGGAAACTGTACTTTGAATTTTAAGTTTTGATCTCTTCCCTGGCTACAAATATACAGTAAAATACTCTCTGGCTCTGCTGGGCAGCTACAGGAGCCTCTCCTCCCAGTCAGCCACACAATTACAAAGGTAAACAGTCTGTGCTCTACAGTGTACTGTGTTGCCATATGATTTTGCCCAACTGTAGGCTAATATAAGTGTTCTGCACACATTTAAAGTAGGCTAGGCTAAACTATGATGTTTAATAGGCTAGGCGTATTAAATGCATTTTCAACTTATGATATATTTGACTTACGGTGGGTTTATTGAGAAGTAACCTCATCATAAGTTGAGGAGCATCTGTATTTGATCTTCCTTTTTTTCCTGTTTTTCTCTTAGGTCCCCTTTTACTCCTTTAAATAGCATTATTGCTCTCTTGGTAATATATATTTTTTCCACAAATAACAAATTTTAATAACTAAGTTAAAATCTGGAACTTTTAAACAAAAGTCATAGGATTGCATATGCCTTTAACGTGCATATTGTGCTTTAAACAGTGAAGTCAGGGTAATGATTCTGGTTTAAGACAAATGAATTTCAATGAGAGATCCAGGATGCTGCTCAGGGAAAACCTGGAGAAACAGCTTCTTTCATGATCTTTTTGGTATGTTACTTTTGAATTCTGATTTTTATAATTTATAAAGTGATTTCAGTACATGATTTCACTTGGGAACAGCATCACAACTGGCAAAGAAAAAAGTCGTTGAGAATCTTCTCTGGGAGCTGGGGGAAATTAAAATGCCTCTAGCAGAATGAAACCTTGAGATGGGAGTAAAATCTCAGCCTTCTGGGCATGTTTGGATTGTTGAGATTAACTCTTTTATTACTGGATTTAAAGTTTAAAGATTTTCTTGCTAAAATCATCCTAAAATTATATTTCTCTACCTTCTTAGGCAGAATATGCTGCCTAAGGGTACCCTTTCCTACATTCAGCTCCAGAAGAACTGTTTCTAGAAGCTGTGATCTCAGGATAGCTCTAGTAGATCTTCAAGGACTAGAAAGGTCTGAATCCGATCTTGCTTTTCTAGGACCAGTTCTCCTTCTAGCTCTCTTTAGTTCTAAAAGGAGTGGCAGTAGAGCAGAGAAAGTAAGTGTGCAAGCCCTTGGAGTCAAATTGGCTGGGTTAAAAATCATTGTTTTATCATTTACTAACCATGTGATTTTGGCCATGCTAGTTAATTTCTCTGTCTCAGTTATCTTATCAGTAAATTGAGGATCACAGTACATTTAACTCAGAATATTGTTCACTCACTAAATATGTATTGAACATATATCGTGAGCTATTTAATGCTGGCTACTGGGGAAACAGAAGGAATAAAAAAGAAGCAAAAACTTCTGCCCTCATGAAGCTCACATTTCACAGGATAATAGCTAACCAACATTTATTCAACACATACAGAGTGTCAGACACTGTTCTGAATCAATATACATATTGCACACACATACATATCTCAGAAATGTCTATATTATATATGTGTATTATTTAATCATCATAACCATGGGACAGATACAATTGATATTTCTATTACTTCAGGCATAGAATCATTAAGTAACTTGCTCAGATGCCACAGAACTAAAACAACAAATGTACAGGGCTCACAGAATTGCCTGTTGTAAGGAAAGCAAGATAGATAGATAGATAGTTTTTGTTTATTGTTGATATATATATATTTTTTCCTTCAAAAATGTAATAGAATTCAAATAATACAGATACATGTGAAGTAAAAAATGAGTCCTCCTTACTGTTAAGTGTTTGGCTTATAACTTATTTGATATAATATCAAATAAATATTATAATATTTGTAATATCCTCCCTACTGTTAAGAGTTTGGCTTGTAATTTATTTGATGGACTTCTCTTCCTAGGGCATATGTGAAATTAAGTCCCAGAATGTAATAAGCCAAAAATCTGGTTACAATCAGTATTTATCTAGGAAACATCAAATCAAATGATTTCTAATATTAAAGAAAACCACCAGTAGGAAAGAAATATCTCGTAGAAGGGGGTATAAGGAATGTCTAAGCAATTTCATAATTTGCATTTTTTCATTCACCTTCTTAAAAGGACCATACTATGTAATATCTTTTTTCTCTGTAGCATAGAAAGGAAAGCTCTACTTCTGCCTAATTGGATTGACTGCCAACCAATTGTGAACTTTAAATATAAGCAGTTATTTAGTATAACAACATACTTTAGGGCATATGCTCATTTTTATGTATGAGGAGTCGCAATCGTAACTCTCACGGAACCAAGAGAAGAATTATTCTCTGCATCTTTTTACACATTTTATACAAAAATTGCCTGAGAACCTAGCTCAAATCTTTATTTCCTTTCTTTAATTTTGATTCAGCCCAACTAAAAGGCACTAAATCTCATTTTATATAAACTCGTGTTTTGCTATTGCAATTGCCAAGAAAATACTCTTGGTAATGTGATTAACTAATAAAATTTCCCCCCAGCATTTCAAACACTAATAGTGTATCTTTGTTTTGAAAATAAGTAAATGCTTCTTGAAGAACCACAAGCTAAACTAAAATGTGGTCCTTCCAGCTGAGATAATACTTAGCAGGTATCATGTGGACCTAAACAGAACTGTGTACAAATGTTAACTCTTTTATTCCAGATGTTACCTAGTCAAAGAGAGGATATAATCTTGAGTGAAATGTGTGTGCATAATAGAAAGCATGCAAAGCAATCAAGGCAGAGAGAAAATTCAAGAACTTCTATTAGTATTTTTTAGTCTAAAAATTGAGAAGACATAGGCTTTACTAATATTTAATATGTTAATAAAATTTAGAAAGGGCTAAAAATGATTCCTGTGAATAAATTTGCATTGAAGACAAGGAGAAGTAAAGA
Organism: Indri indri; assembly: GCA_004363605.1. Taxonomy (NCBI): domain Eukaryota; kingdom Metazoa; phylum Chordata; class Mammalia; order Primates; family Indriidae; genus Indri; species Indri indri. The sequence continues at coordinate 94,002 of RJWJ010001431.1, forward strand.
TAAAATGCCTCTCCTGTTCTGATGTCCTCTTCATCAGCCACATTAAGAGATAGAACAATTACCCAATCATGTCTGTCATGAAGCTCCTTTAAAAAATGAAATTATGAGGAAGATTATTTGAAGTGTGGGTTCATATTCACACCATTAATGATGAATCTTATCCTAGATGCATCTTGTGCCTGGTATATCTGTATATATATAATTATACATATATACGTGTGTGTGACACATACAGATATACATATAGAGAGAAAGAGTATAATCTGTATATAGTATGCACACATACACACATGCATTAGGACTGCTTCTCCACATTTTTTTCCTGTACAATCAAAAAAGTTTTGAGAACACTGATTCTATGAAGACAATAACTATTCCACCTCTTTATTGAAGGGTGAATTTATCAGAAGGAAGGTATCATACATACCAGAGGCTGAAAACACATTTTCTTTGAGTCAAAGTTGGTTCATAGAAATGTTTTATGCAGCATACACAGTGTTATTTTCTTAACTTAGTTGCTTACTTTTAAAACTCATGAGATTTCACATTTAAAAAGTATAGATTTTTTTTTTCCTCTTACAAAGTTCTGCCAATAATGTGTATGTTTTTCTGTCTGGGAAGTATATGCCCTCTTTAGTCGGGAAATATTCTTTCAGATTCCCTGTAGTTTCCACTATTCCCTATAGTATTAATATTATATCCAACTTGCTTCACTCATTTATGTCAGTGTTTGCATTGGAGTCTATGAACTCCTTTGAATGCAGAGGAGACCCTGGAAGAGGGTAGAGCCATCAGATGGTAGAAGTCTGGCAGAGGTTGAGTATCCCTTATCCAAAATGTTCAGGGCCAGAAGTGTTTCAGATTTTGGATTTGTTCAGATTTTGAAGAATTTGCATATATATATTGAGATATCTTGGGGATAGGACAGAAGTCTAAAATGAAATTCATTTATGGTTCATATATACCTTATCAATAGAGCATGGGGGTAATTTTATACAATATTTTTAACAATTTTTTGCATAAAACAAAGTTTTGACTGCAACCCGTCACACGAGGTCAAGTTTGAGATTTTCCACTGGTGGCATCATGTCAGCACTCAAAAAGTTTAGGATTTTGGAGCATTTGAATTTTGGATTTTCAGATTAGGAATGCTCAAATTGTACCTGAATTACCATGTAGAAAGCTTCCTGTAGACCAGGAACATAATTCTATCGTGATAAGCCAGTAAGATTTGTTGATCTACTTGTTGTAACAGTAAGCCATACTAGTGTGACTATTACACACTAATATTCACGAAATGCAGCATGTCCTGATGAATTTAGATAGGACTGTCATGTTTACAGATAAATGTTATGGAAAAATAATTAAACTGAGATTAAAGATGCAGATACAGCTTGTACACATTGAAAAACCAAACAGATTAGATTTGGAAAAATCGTTTGATGTCAAATCAGTTACTTTTTGTTATTTTTAGAAATGAAACTAAACAATGTCAATGGGGTGCATATAAATATAATTAACAAAGTGACTGATTAGATTATGGCCCTGTTTCTCTGTCACATAGTAGAGTCAATGATTTTTTTAAAAACAAAATAAAAAAAGCTTAAGGCCAAGTGGTAAATTTCGAAACTCATAAAACTTCTATAATTGGGTTATCAAAATCATTCCAGCTCTTCCTACTCTCAGATTTTTACCCTCTTTTATTTTTAGAATCCATTTGTGCTACACCTTAACAAAAATGAAAGACAAAGAGTTCTTTGTTCTAGTTCTTTCTAGACTAAACAAATTAAAAATATGTATTTGCCAGGGACAGGGCTTAAGAAAATCCCTAAGCAACAAATTATTGTCAAACACACTTTATTCCAAAGTAAAATGTGAGGTGAAATTAAAAAAAAAAAATTAGTCCCCATTGCTCAACTTTAAAGGAGAATAAATGGATTAGAATGGAGCTGTCCCAGCATGTGTGCTGGGTCTTGGGTAGGAGATTCAGGCTCAATCTATGTAGGGAAGTTTTGTGTATTGGTTGCTTCTAGCTGGTGTGAAATGTATATTCATGTGCACGTGTGTACGTGTGTGTCTTGGGAATGTATATAGGGATGATATGAGGTCAGTCTGTGGCTATAGATATAGATGTCAGAATACAGTTGTTCAGACCCAGAAACCAGACAAACCGAAGGGAAGAGTCAGGTGAGCAAGAGAAAGGAGTTGGAGTGGGTGTTAAGGCAGAAATTCTGGAAAGGACTTGCTGCTCATCTTTAGTCATACAATTGTTTATTAGGGAAGAATTATCCAGTCTGAGGCAGCGCTGAAGCTGCAGGGGCAGTTATAGAACTTTAACTTCAAAGATCAGGTGGATAGAGGGACAAAGAGCTAAATGAGCACTGCTGTAAGTCAGCACTGCGACACCTTGAACTTTGCTGACTGCCTCTCTGAGTCACTGATTTTACTTATTTCCTCGAAGCACCAAAGGAACCCCCCACAAGAATAGAGTGAATGCATGGCCCAATATACTCTAGGCTCCAGTAAAGAAACATGTACAGGAGCTCTAAATGAATAGAAAGCCATAATAGATTAAGAAATAAATTGTATTTACTCCACTAATATAGAACTTATTCCTTCTTATTTTTCTGAGCATGAAATTAGAATTAAAAAATTGCAAAATCTGCAGGATTTAGAATAGTTCCACAAATTGGAGTGGATTTCCCACTGATTGAGTTGTGTTTTAGATAATCTCTGACACTCCTATTGTATTCATAAAATTCTGTATTTTTACATGCAAACCTATTTTGTTGCAGAAGGTGAACTAAATGACTTCACTATATTTCTTGCAGCATACAAATTGAATGAGCCCTACAGTAACTGAATTGTGGGGGCAGGTAGTAAAGTTTATAAAACTTCACTACTTTTTATTTATTCCTTTATTTATTCATTTGTTCACCAATTTGACGGAAATTTTGGAGCACATGTGTTATTCTAGGTTCTGGAAGTCCCAAAATGAAAGGACATAGTATCTGACTCCCCAGAAATTGTACGATTAATAGTAAGAAGCAGTACCTACTAAGTGCTTTGGAGGCACCTAAGTTTAAATCACCTAAGACCTGTGAATTAGGTTGTACAGACAAAGCTGAAAAAAGCTAATTGACTTAATCAAGGTATTACTTGGATTTTAGTCGGTGTAATATTCCTTAGTGTATTTCTTTTGAAACCAGCATCTTGAATTTATTGGTGCTATTTTTCTTATTTGTTAAAATAGTAATTTAAACAGATAGTTTCTCAAAGGCATGTGGGTTGACTTTATTTGCCAACACTCCAAACATTTGAAAATATTTTCACCTCTTGTTGCTAATAGGAAAGTGTTACCCTGTTGCAAGGGCTGCAGGAATTTTGGAGTGGGAAAGATTGTCAAATATATCCACAAAATAAGGCTAAAAGTACTTTCTCCTTGCTAATGTGATGAGTTATTAATAAAATCAGCCAGCACCTGATGATTCCAAAATCATTAACTCATTAGTTGCATGATTCTAAAACAATCTCTAAATGGTGCTGGTAACCCTGTTTTATGACTACATGGGAATTTCATGTAATTTACTCAATTGTCCTCTGCATTTCCTGAAAAATGATCTAAAAATCTCTTTATTTTCTCAGAAACTTGAATATAATCTTGGAAAGAGTAATAAGTAGTAATCATGGCTACTAATGTACTTTAGGAGTAAGTGCACGGAAGGGAGGGTTGTATATATTGTAAGAAACAAAAATTGATTGGAAGGCTATTCGGCTGAGATAGCTGCAGAGCCTTGGGCTCCTACATAAGCAAACTGGAACCCAATTCAGTTAAACAATAAAGTAAAACTTAAGCTTAATCATTCAGAAACCTCTAACTAAACTCTTACTAGAGACTTTTCACTTTAACTAATCAAGTATTTTCTTTGTCTTGATTCCTCAAATACTTTATAAAAAAACTTTTTTTCTCCTACTGCCCTCAGTGGAGCCCAACCGCTTGTGTGGTCTAGCACTGCTGGGTTCAGGAATCTCTGGTCAAATAAATTCTTTAACATTTTAATGTGCCTAAGTTTATCTTTTAAATATATATACATATATGAAGAAAATAAAATATATTTAACATCTATCACAGTAATATGTCTGGGTGCTTTGAAGGAGAATGTATTTATGTACATTTTAGTAAATGGATGATCACACATGACACTTTAAAAATAGACTATATTTGCATTAAAATAAAATTTGATTCATGAGTGCGCACAAAAGGCTGTCACATAGTAATTCACATTAAAGGAAATAACATAATGTTCAAAGGATAGTAGTCATTTCAAGCCAAAATTTGTAGATTTATTTCACCTTCTAATTAGATATTATTTCTATAATGTCATAAAATAAAGATAAATAAATGAATGATTGGGTCCACATATTTGTTTTAGTAATGCAATTTTTCCTGAAGAAAAGCTTTACAAAGTTCTTGTCACAATGTAGGCGGAGAGTCAAGAACTTATATCAGCAGAATGAACAGAAGGAAGGGAACAATAATACGTAGTGGTTAGGGGCTGGGCTCTGGAGTCACACTGTTCTGCTGTTTTCTAGCTGTGGAACTTTGAGCAAGAAACTACCCTCTCTGTGATTCAGTTTCCTCATCTGTATTCCATAGTATCCCATAGGTCTATTGTATTTAATAAGATGAAAAGTCTGTTACTACTTCTACTATTACTACAACTATCACTACCACTACCTTCACCATTACCAGTGCTGCTACTGCTACAAGATAACCAGGAAAGCATTGCATTTTGTAGAAGTCAGCTAAGGCAGAAATTGTTACATGTATGCCATATCCCTAAAGTAATAGAGCACAGAGCCTAAGGTAGTCAAAGATTCCAGAGTATTGTACAGAAGTTAGAGTGGTGAGCCATACTCAGGGTTCTCCTTTGGATGCTCTGGTTTATATTCTGTCAGGCTTCTCCACACGCAATGATGTTTCAGCTGTGGTTGGAGGGTAAGTGGTTAACTATGTTTGGGGAAAAATAGAAGTATTGAAGTTACTAGGTGGTCTGCATCCAATTCTTAACAAATAAGATTGTGTATCACAAGAACTTAGTTTTCTCATGTTTAAGATTAGGGAATTGTAGAGAACTCTAAGGTCCGAGTTTTAGTATTCAGATTTCTTAGGAGGGGCACAATTTACTCAAGTCTACATGGTTTTTGAGTGTTACAATTAGAACTCAAACCAAGCACAGAAAAAAAACGATGTTATAAATATATTGAAATAATATTAAACTTCATTTACTGTAATTTGAGGATGTCTTAATGCCCAACTAGAAACAAAGTGAACAAAATTACAAACATCCCATAGTCATGAGATGATCAAGAGTCCAAGAGTTAGGACTCACTCCTCAGACTGCATAGTGTTTCCAAGTTGGGTCGCTAGATCCAGAAAATTGCCTTGACTTGAAAAGAAAAAATGGAGCACTCTTTCTGCTGGGTTCAGTAAATAACTTTAAAAGATAAAAAATAAATGTCATTTCTTGAGATTTCTACCTTAACGTATCCAGCCTTCTAGGGTATGAGAAAACAAAGAAAGTTTTAGGAGCACCTCACCATTAATAACGGGCACCCTAAGTGGATCAAAATCAAAGTGACAAGTAATGGAAAGAAACATAAGCAAGATATAAACTTTTTGTTGAAATTCATTGAGATTTTGGGATAGTTTGTTATATGGCATAAGCTGATGAAGACTGCTTGCTATACTCCCTCTTTCTCCAGCAAAGATACTTCTACCTTGTTACATTTGGATGTATTATTCTTAGTAAAACAGTATTTTAGTGGGCAATGTCTGTGTTAATCTGAATTCACTATTAAATTTTGCCTAAAATATCAATGTGCTCTCTTAATAAAGACCATTTGCCTAATAGAATCAGAAATGATGCTTTTTTTTTTTTCACCAGAGCCAAAAGGTTAGTTATAAATAGGAGTAATAGTTTGTTTGGCATAGAACAGTCTTAAGAATAGAAAAGTAATTTTATTTCTTTCTGAGTAAAAAATAAAAGCTTCATGTAAAGTTAAAATATTTGAAACACAATAGAATTAATTTTGCAATTATTTATATTGATGCTTAGAATGAATTGACATGTGATTTCTATTTCATCTCCCACAACTGTTCCATTACTTTTTGAAGAGGCAGATTGGCATTTTACATGACCTTTGAACACAAAGAGAAAACATTTTCAGTATGTTGAATGACAGCTGTAAATGGAATGGCTCAGCAAAATCAAATCCAATTTACTTTCCTTTGAAGTACTAATACTATGAATAACCACGATGTCTGCAATTATGTTTGGCTAATGTATGATTCTGACTAATTCTTCCCGTACAGCATCTTTTAGTCTGGAGCATTATTCTGGAGAGACAATTCCAAAGAATAATGAGTTAATTCTAAACAAGAATAGTAACTAAAACTTTCAGAAAGAGTAAGAGAAATTCAAAACTGGAAAATATAAATGGACAAAAAATTCACAAGTGCCTTTGAGATAATAATAATATACCTTCCTGGCACCCATTGATGGGACCCATTTATGCTATTTTGGAAGGAGGTTAAAAAGAAGCAGTGGGATGCTATATTTATAGATTAAACCTCAAAGTTAGACTTTTTGGCCTTTCAGGTCTTTTTTATGGAGGCTGAGGAAACCCACTGTTCACTGAAGAAAGGAGAATAAGTCATAAGTAACCTGGTTTACCACTGAACCTGCCTCTGGTCTTAAGACAACAAGGTTATATTTGTCAGGTTAGGTAGCCTTATGTTGTAGTAAACAATTAAAAAACATGTATTTCTTATTCATAGTACTATCCCATGCAGAGCAGCAAGGGCTTCTGTTCCATGCGGTCACTCAGGGACACAGGTCGTTGAAGGATCTACCATTTGTCTTATAGCTAGACCATCTGGAACACAGGATTTCACAGCCAGAGGGGAAAAATACTATAGAGTTTTAACCAGAAGTTAAAATGCTTTGGTCTAGAAAAGATGTATGAAACAAACCATTAGTCAGATCAAGTCACATGGCCTTGCTAATTTCAGGAAAGTGAGAAAAAAATCATCTTCCCATTTGCCTAGAAGGAGAAGAGAATAAGTTATGAATATGCTCTGGAGAGCTGGACCACAGCAGTGAACAGATACTAATCTTAACCTACTGATAGCCTCAAAATGAAAAGACACAATAACCAGACAAATATAATGAAAGATTATATTAATACCATTGTAAGTATAATCTAGGAAAATCTATGAGCCAGAGGAGAATTTTTGCCCTGAAGAACTGTCTTTGCAGTTGTGTCTTAAAAACCAAAATCCATCCATTGTTTCAAAACTATGCTTTGGTGATAAGATATTTTAAATATTATTTTAAACTAGAAAACAAATTATGATCTTTAAAAAAAATCAGCAGCCTGTATCTATAGTCAAGCTCATTAAACTAGAAGGAATTGTAGTAAAGAAAAAAGAAATATTTTTAAAATAGATGGATTTGATATTGGTGGGGAAAATGTTTACCAAATAAAAAAGTCACTGAGGTTGAGAGAGACTAATTGCATTATGTGGAGTAATTTCCTTTTCTTTTTCAGCTATGAAACCAGGAAAGAATAGAGAGAGGACCATCTACAAAAATATCAAGATTTTTAGTTGACAAAGAATGCTAGGAAAGTTGTGTATGCCACTTATAATAGAGATAAACAGTAGCAGAATGATTGAAACTCATGCTTGTGTAAAAATGAGATCATGGACCTGGGTATCAGTGAATTTTGAAGTCTGCCTCAGGTGAGTCTAAGATAGAACCTTAGCAGTAGAACTATTGCTATAAGCAAATCAGAGATCATGTATTGTTTTGTGCATCATTCTTTCTTCAGAGTCAAGCAAAATCCTTAGCATATAGTAGACACTCAAGAAATATTCGCTGAATAAAATAATGTAGATGCAATGAATATATTAAAAGAAAACTTTGTAAAATTTGGACCACTATGTAGATAGATGCCAACAAAGGCTTAAAACGAGAAGTGTATTAATGATATTAAAATGAGTTATAGCAAATGTTAATCACTTTTTCTTTGACATTTGTTGAATAAACAGGGTCATGGGAGACATGTTGATTAATTTTCTACTCATGAACATGATTACCTAATTAAATGGAAGGTCATTCTCTCCCTCTTTCTGAGAGCCATGATATAGCAGGTATTAGCACTCATGTAAGTATGACCCACTGTTTATTTAGATGTCTACATTTTCACAGAGCAGTTAAACCTGTCTCTAGAGAGCTATAATTAAACAACATGTTATATGGGTAATTAAATATAATGACCACTATGATAACATACTCTGTACTCCTTTGGTTTAACTTTCATAATTTTTTTCCACTTTTCAATTTTTACTCTTTTCCTATTTTAAAAAAATAATTAATTAATTTCAATTGGAAAATAAAAATTGTACTTATTGTATACCATATGATGTTTTGAAATATATGTATAGAGAGAGGGGTGGAGCAAGATGGTAAAATCATTCTCTGTCAATCATTCTCCCACAAAAACATCAATTTGAACAACTATCCACACTCAACAAAGCCTTCACAAGAGATAATGAAACCAAGTGAGAAACCACAGTACCTGGCTTTGGCATATTAATAAGAAAAGATGCATTGAAGAGAATAGAAAGGACAGTTTAATGTCACCTATGTCACTCTCCCCCAACCCCAGGCAACACAGCACAGAGAGAAACACCATTTGCTTGGGGCAAGGAGAGGAAAATAGGAGTAAGACTTTGCCTTGAAACCCAGTACTGGACATGCCACAGTAAAACCCAGCACTGGGAAGAATCCCTCAGCCTCTGATACCAGGCAGAAACCCGAAAACAGAGCTTCTAGAACCACCCTAGCTGGAGACAGGTACTCATGCCCCCTGCAGGAGAGACCTGAGTTCTGGCCTATATCATCACCAGCTGACTACAGTGGCCTTGGGCCTTGAATTAACCTCAGTGGCAGGTAGTCTGTAGCAGCTGCAGGGCTAAGGCATACCCTGGGCCTGTGCTGATTGTGGTGGCAGTGGGATTCAGGCTGTGGGACACAGACCTAGGTATAAATCACTTATACCTTCAGTATGAATGCTGAAAGACAAAACTATTAAAAACAATAACTGTAATACTTTGTTAAGGAATATGTAGTATAAAAAGATGCAAATTATGACATCAAAAATTCAGAACGTAGAAAAGTATGAAGTTAAAGAGTAGAGTTTTCTCTTTCTCTCTTTCTTTTTTTTTTTGCAATCAAAGTTAAGTTGTATCAGTTTAAAATAACCTTTATAATTATGTTTTTTTTGTAAGCCTCATGGTAACCACAAACCAAAGACCTATAAGCTATACTAAAAATTACAAAAAAGGAATCAAAACATTCTACTAGAAAAAAATCATCTAACCACAAAGGAAGACAGTACTAGAGGAAGAAAGGAAGAATGGGTAGTAAAACATCCAGGAAAAAAATAGCAAAATAGCAGTATTAAGTTCTTACCTATCAATAATTTCCTTGAATGTAAACAGATTAAATTTTCCAATTAAAAGATATAAAGTGGCTGACTGGAAAAAAAAAATAAAGTGGCTGATTGGATTAAAAACCAAAACCCAGCTATGTGCTGCCTACAACAGACTCACTTCACACATAAACTGAAAGGGAAGGGATGAAAAAAGGTATTCCATGCAAATAGAAACAAAAAGAGAACAGGAGTAACTATACTTAGATAAAATAAATGTTAAGTTAAAAACTGTAAAAAGAGAGAAAATGTCATTATATAATGGTAAAAGGGTTAATATAACAATTGTAAGTATATATATGTATATGCATCCAACATTGAAGCACCTAAATAAATAAAGCAAATATTAATAGATCTAAAGGAAAAGATAGTCCGTAATACAATAGTAGTAGGGGACTTCAACACCACACTTTTGGCAATGGAAAGATCATAGAAAGAGAAAATAAGAAAAAAAAAATCCCATCAGATTTAAACTGCATTGTAGACATATGAAACTAATAGACATTTACACAAAATTCCATTCAACAGCTGCAGAATACACATTTTTCAGACTGTGGTTGATTGCAGGTAACTGAAACTGCTAAAAGCAAAACCATGAACAAAGGAGGGACTACTGTATAGCAGACTATCTCAGATGTGTTTTTTTGCCATGATTTATCTAATTGAATCTAATGCATGATTCATATAATCTATAACAAGTACTATTACTCTAAGGATGGCTGTTCTATTGTAATTTATAGCAGTACTGAAAATAATGGTTTTCCTATCTTTTGAAAATATCTTTGGGTTCTTTAAATACACCTCTAGAAGCCAAACTCATTTGGAAATATACATTTAAAATTTCTATGTTTGGCACTATCCTAGGATCTTGGGATACAAAATAACACAGGTATATGCCCTATTTTCATGGAGCTCAAAAACTAGTAAAGGAGATAGACTTTTAAAATTAAAACTTAAAATTCAGTATGTACTGGGAGAAATACCTTCTGGCCCAAAGCAGGAATTCTAAGGAAATAAATAATTGGAGGGGTTTTACTGTTGAATATCCTTTTGGGTAATTACTATCTGTAGTAGAAGAGATGCCTGACTTCTACTACAGAAGGGAGGGAGGATATTAAGGTCTTTTCCAGATGAACTAGAGAGGAAGGCATTCCAGGATGAACAGAAGAGTATGCAATGAGACAGAAGCATCTAATTCTAGGCATAGTTAGAAAGTGCAAGTATATCTATAATCTTTGAACATATTTTGAGATGAACAATACCAGGACAGGTAATTATATTGAGAAATATAAGGCTGGATTATGAAGGGTGTTTTATGTCATGGGAAGGATCTGGAACTATTCTGAAGGTTTTTACTGGGAGCTAGTTAGCTTATTCTGCATGACTGCAAGGGGAATATGTCCTTCAACTAACAAATGCACTGTGAATTCATTGGATGGATGGTAGTAAAGTCTTTTATTGGCAAATTAGAGAACCTCAGCAGACTAAATTGATATAAAATGACCAACTTTCTCTTTTACTTTTAAAATATTAGGAAATCTGAAATGGATCTTCTCCCTATGAGCATATTTCATCTTTTTATTGTCACCTTGGGGATGTTAATGCTTTTGGACTGCTGCCTGCAGCCTTGGCCTCACCACCTAAGTGGATATTTGGTGATAGCAGTGTACTCTCATAAAGATAGACTGCTGATTACATATCCATTAGAGAGGAGAGCCAAGTCTGTCTGCTAACGTCTCTGCCAATAACAGTTTGATTTTTTCCAGTGGCCAGTTTATGGTGGAGAAGAACCACTTTCTTGTCAGAGTGCAAAGAGATAGCATAAGAAATTTAAGATTGTGGCACTCATCAAAAAATATCCAAAATAGAATTTTAAAAATAACATTTATATATCCTAATTTTCAAAGTATATGACTTTTTTAATGGAAAGTTATATTACTGTCTGCCTTTTCAGAGTCTACTTGTGCAGTGCAGGCAAAAAAATGAAAGAAAAATGGATTTAGAAGATACAATTCCAGTCATTCATTCATCAAACATCTATAAAACATTTATTATGTTTCAGGCATTGTGTTAAGCGCCATGACTTGCAAAATGAATGTGGCACAATGGTTACCCTCAAAAAGCCTGCAGGCCAAGCATGCCCACCTTGAGTGTAAAGTTTTTCATAATAAATACAAACAAAAATCTTATAAAGGAAAGATCATCTACCATAGCACTGTTTAACTAAAGCAACCATTAAGTAAAATTCTAGGATAAGATTGTCATTAGTAGTCAATTTAATAGTCTCTGCAATAACAATTGTTTCAAATCCATTATTTTTTTTTCTTTTTGATCACACTTGTTATGGATTGAATATTTGTGACTTGTCAAAATTCATATGTTGAATCCCTAACCCATAATGAGATGATATTTAGAGGTGGATTTGGGGGGAGCTAATTAGGGTTAGATGAGGTTATGTGGGTAGATTCTTGGGATAGGATTCCCTCACTCTTGCTTTCCCTATGTGCCCATACCAAGGGAAGGCCATGTGAGCGCACAGTGAAAAGGCAGCCATCTTCAAGCCAGGAAGAAAGCCAGAATCTGAGCGCACTGGCACCCTGATCTCAGTTATCCATTCTCATGAGTGAGAAAATAAATTTCCATTGTTTAAGCCATCTAGTCTATGGTACTTTGTTATGGCAGCCCAAGCTAACAAATACATCCATCCTATGGTATCCATCATGTTTGGTACATTCTTTTTATTTTTCCTAATGCTCACCATAAACCTGCAAGGCAGCTATTATGGTCTTTGTTTTGTAAACTGAAGTTAGGAAGCTTAAATAATTTGCTTGGGATGATAGAAGTGGCAAGTCAGGATTAAAACTTCTATGTTACCTCCACTACTAACTGACACCACTCCATGGAATCAATCTCTCCTAGTTCATTTTCTATTGCTATAACATGTAAGCACAGACTGAATAATTTATAATAAAAATAAATTTATTTTTTACAGTTCTAGAGCTTGAGAAGTCCAAGGTCAAGGGATCGCATCTTGTGAGGGCCTTCCTGCTGTGTGACAACATGGTGATAGGCATCACGGGGTGAGAGTTGCACAGTGAGAACAAAATTTGCTTTCATAACAGACCCACTCTTATGATAACTGCTCACTACTGTGAGAACCCATTAATCCATGAATAGTTTAATCCATTTATGAAGGCAGAGGCCTCATGACCCAGTCATCTCTTGAAGGCCCCACTTCTTAATACTGTTACATTGGAGATTAAGTTTTAACATGAGTTTTAGATGGGAGAAACATTTAAACCATAACAGATTTATTATTCTTTGCTGCTATAATGGCAAAATATTATAATCAGATATTTGTATTCTAACTTCCCAAATCTTCACTTTTTTCATTCATAATTTAGTAATAATCACACAAACTAATTTACCCTTGTTCCTAAACATTGAAAATGCTCAACAATAATCTATCATCTATATGATTTTTAGGAGGCATAGAAGCAGGGAAATATTTTTTCCTGGGAGCCAAGTATCATCTTCTTCACTTACTGTTTAATTTGGTAATTATAAGGAGAAGCAATATAACAGTTGTCTCATACAATATGATAGAACATTCATCATATGATTACTGAGATTCTTTGGCTCTGTGTATGTTGATTATAGAGATTATGTGAGGATGTGAATCAGTGGCAGGTGGGACTGTCTAGCACATCATTTAGCAATAGGGGTGTTCTGCTGCTTTTGCTAGGTTTCCTTTAGTGTCAGTTCTAACCACTCAGCTTTTCAAATACGAAGCAAATATGAATTTGGTAGTACTTTCTTTTTCTAGTAGGCTTTTAACTTGTATATTTCCTTGCGTGGCTGGAATAATGCACATTTATTCCTAGGTCAGTACCTTTTTGAGAGAAATCTAGATATATTAGTGTTACTGCCTCATTGTTCTCTTTCCATTTGTGACAAAACTCCTTGAAAGAGTGCTCTATACTCACGGATTCTAATTTTTCTCCTCCCAAGAATTTTAAACTTACTTAAATCAGATTTGCCCAAACTACTCTTACAAGGTACCTGAACTCCACATTGCTGAATCTGGGGCTCGATTCTCATCCCTCTTGACCCATCAGCAGCATTTGGCACCATTGATCGGTCCTCTTCTTTGAAGCACCTTTTTCTCTTGGATTCCAGGATATCACATGCATCTGTTTTTATCTTTCTCTCTAGTCACTGCCACAGGTTTCTTTGCTGATTTATCTTTATCCGTTGGATCCCTAAATGTTGAAGTGCATCTAGGATCAGTCATTGAGTTTCTTCTATTTTTTTATATCTCTCTGCACTTGGTGATTTCACATAGTCATATGCATTTAAATATCCCCTGTTTTACATATCTGTTCCTATATTACAAACTGCTCCAACATTTAGTGGTTTAAAATTATAACATTTATTTAAAGTCTCTCAAAGTTTCTCAGTTGAATGGTTCTGGATTGTGGTATTTTATGAAGTTGTAGTCAGATGTTGCAGTCATCTGAAGGCTTGACTAGAGCCAGAGGATCCATTTTCAAGGTGGCTTACCCACATAGCCGGTAAGTTGGGAATGATATTGTCCAGAGACCTCAGTTAAATGTTATGTGGACTTCTCTAAATGGGAACTCATACACCTGCATTTCCAGCATTGATCACACAGGGCTATCCCTGATTCACTGTAGAAATAGACTACATAAAGACGTAAATACTTGCAGGCTTGGATCACTGGTGGCTGTCGTTGAGACTGGCTGCCATAGTTTACCCTTTGGCCCCTAATGTTCACAGCCCTCCCACATACAAAATACACTCACCCTTTTCCTAATACACTTCAAAATCTCATCCCTTTATGTCTCAGGTGGAGGCTGTAGGTCAAGCATCTCATCATCTGCTTTGGTCTAAATATGTATGTCCCTCCAAAATTTATATGTTGAAATTCTAACCTTCGAGGTGATGGTATTAGAAAGTGGAGGCTTTGGAAAGTAATCAGGTCGTGGGAGCAGAGCTCTCATGAATGGGATGAGTGCCCTTTAAAGAGGTCTGAGAAAGACTCCTTGCTACTCCATTATGTAAGGATACAGTGAGACAGCATCATCTATGAACCACAAAGTCCTCTGGTGGGGACTCTCACCAGATACCGAATCTGCCAGAGCCTGGGTCTTGGACTCCAAGCCTACAGAAATGTGAGAAATAAATTTCTGTTGTTTATAAGCTACCCAATTTGTGGTATTTTGATATAGTAGACAAAACAGATTAAAACATCACTTAATCTAGTCCAGGTGTGAATGAGGAACCTCAAATTCAGTTCATAGAGTACACCACTTCAAGTGAAATTCCTATTGATCTGAAGACCTGTGAATGAAAGAGACAAGTGATCTGCTCCCAACATACCCAATAGACATTGGCTGGACAGACAAAGGATGACTGCCCCAAACCGTCCAATTCAAAAAAGGGGTAAATAGGAAGCTCACACAACTCTCTCAAGCAATTCTGAAATTCAGCTGGACACGTGTTTCCAGCCTCTTGCTTAATTAAAGCTTCTGCCTACTGCCTGGGGATTATTCATTTGGGCACTTAACTCCAGCATTTGTGATCTTGATTCTGTGTTTCCAAACATCCTGTCTTCTTCATAATAAGCATAATAAGTGGCTGGTATTTTCAACTGAGTAGTTTTCAGTGTATTTCTAGCCCGTGGTAATTTCAGAGTCCAAAGCCATTTTTTCTTTTGTGTTATCTCTGCCCCTTTTAATCCAATCTAGCAGTACTTCTACAAATACAATTCACTTAAAAAACTTTGTGAGTCTCTTATGATTCTTATTGGGAGTTTACTCAATTAGGAAAGAAAGCCACATTGATCAAAATATCTTGTCACAAAAACTCTTTTTTTTACCTTGTATGGCTGCTGCAGGAAAACACACATGAGATTCCCAGAAGTCCCATTGTTTCATGGAGGGAATTGGTAAGGTCTACCTTAAAGATCCTTAGAGGAACTATTTTTAAAAATATATATATTTGATAAGCTATCTCAAATACTTCTAACATCTTAGGAAAAAGATTTTACAGTTACACGTTTTATCTTTAGGCAATGTTTTTCTGACAATGTTTTGGATTTTATTTTTTCCTAAAAACAGTTTTCTTATTTTTAGTATTGTTTGCCATCTAGAAAGACAGGAATTAGATAGTTTTATTTTGAACATAGAAAACTTGTATAATTTATAAATTTAACCATTATTCCTTTAGCTTACTTTTTCATTTTTATTTTACTATAGACAGCATGAAGAAGCCAGGTGACATCTTCAACACTGCCTAGAAATACCTTCAGCTAAATTATCCTGTTTATTAAGTATATTTTGTATTTCTCATGTTATTTCAAGTGACAATGTTGTTAAACTTTCTATTACTACATAAAAACAATGCCCCTGTCTCCAGCTTTCAATAACATCTCTTTATTTTCCTATAAGCTCTTGCTCACAGAGCTATTGAGTTTTTTTTAACATTTTTTTCCTGGACCCTTAGAATTTCACTAATACTCCCTTTGAGATCCTTCCAGCTTCTTCTTGTTACTCAATCCCAAATAGATGTGCTTTAGGTTTTGTTACTTTAGCACCCTATTTCTGGTACCAAAATGTGTATTTTTACTTTACTTCTGCAAAACAAATCATCTCAAAACTTAGTTGCTTGAAACAATAAAAATAATTGATTTTGTTTGTTTGTTTTTGGGGAAATAATTCATGAGTACCTTAGTTTCACAGTTTTGCTCAATGTCTTTCATGAGGCTGTTGTCAGATATAGATTAGGGCCAAAGTTATCCAAAAGCTTGACTACGGCTGATGGATTTAGTATCAAGGCAGCTATTCCAATGGCTAGCAAGTTGGTACTGGTTATTTTCCAGAATTTCTCTTTATATGAGCCTCTCTCTAGAGTTGAAAGCATGTCTTCATGGCAAGGAGGATGGCTTCCTCCAGAGAAACTAATTCAAGATATCAAGACAGAAGCTATAATGCCTTTTTATGTCCTGGCCACAACAATCATACGCTTTCATTTCTGCCATATTCTGTTGGTTGCACACTGTTAACTCTGATTTAATTTTGGAGTGCATACACAAGGACATGTATTCTAGAAAGTATGAGTCAATGATGTAGTCTTGGCTGTCCACAATATTGTTGATATATAATACCTTCCAAGTGTGTATTCCCACTCTGGATATCTCACCTAAATTTAGCCATGTATATACAACAGCTTAAATAACATCTCCGTCTACATGTTTAATAGATGTCCCCACATACCACACAGAAAACTTAGCACTTTATATCTTTCTTGTTACCCTTCAAATATGTATCTCTTATTGTCACCCCCTTATCTGAGTAAACGGCAACTCCATTCTAGTTGCTCAGGCCAAATCAATTGCAGTCATATTTGATTCATCTTTTTTCCTCACACTCCATATCAAAATTCTCAAAATATTGTTTTTTATTTTTTTATTTTTGATTTCAGAGTATTACGGGGGTACAAACGCTTCGGTTACTTAAATGACCTTTGCACTGCCTGACCAGTGTTCAAAATATTGTTTTATCTAAAAATATTTCTAGTATTTGCCATATCTCTTGCTATCCAAGCCATCTGTAGTATAAGCCACCATTATCTCTCAACCATGTTACAACAATAGCCTGCTAATTAGTTTTGCTGTTTTCTTCCTAAGTCGCATAGCCTTTTCTAAAGCCAGGATCCAGACCAAACACATGAAACTTTAAGTTGGATTATGTGTCTTCTTTGCTTAAAACCCTCTAATGTCTTCCTCATTCATTATGAATTAAAAGCCAAAGTCTTTAATATGATTGTCTAGGAAGTACATGATTCATCTGCCTGTAAACTCTTTGTTCTCTGCTTCTACCTACTGGCCTCAATGCCGTTACTTGAAAAGACAAGGCATGTTCTCATCTCGGGAACTTTGAACTCACTCTGTCTGGAATGTTCTGTCCTTGATATATGTCTTGCTCCTTTATTTCTTTAGGTTTTTACTCAGATAACAGCTCCTTGTGGTGGTCTTCATTGCAACCCTATCAAATATTATATCCCTCACACACAGTCACTTCCTATTCTCTTTACCATAATACTCAATATCTTACTTATAATATATTTTAATTCATTGATGCATTTTTTTGTTTGTTTCTCTAACTAAACTGTAAGCTCACAGAGGGCAAGAATTTTCTTGTTCACTTCTCTAGTACCTAAAAGCATGACCTGACGTATAGTAGAAGAAAAGCCCCCCATACACACAGTAATTCTCTGTCCCTGCACAGGCAAATGAGGATGTTTATTTTCCCCCCTTTTACGTGTACATATGTATAGGCTTTGTGACTGCCTTAACTAATAAGAGGATAGTAGAAGTGACACTCTTCTGCTTCTGTACTTAGTCTTTAAGAGTACTAAAAACTTTTGTTTCCTCACAATTGGAAACATCTTGGGATACTTCCTCTTGGAATACAGCCACTATACTGTGAGAGAACCAAGCCACAAGGAGAGGTAACATGCAGGCACTCTGTTTACAGTCTCAGCTGAATTCCTAGATAATAGCCAGCATCAACTCCCAGCTGTAGGAATATGCCATTTTGGATATTACTGCCTAATCAAGGCTCCAGATGATTCATCCTCACCTAAAATCAGTGGAGCAGAGCTCTCCGGCAGCGTCAAGTCAGTCCACAAAAAATGACTTTGTTTTAAACCACTGTGTCTTGGGGATGCTTCTTCATGCCTTAAAAGCTAAAAGGAAAGAAATTTGGTACCAAGAGTGATGTTATGCTTCAAGAAAAACCTAAATTATGTGGTATTGGCTTTGAATCTAGTAAGGTTGATCTACAGTGTCTCAAAGAGATTATTAAAGAAGACTGGAAGGATAAGAAAAAAAATATTATTGGAGGTTAGAGAAAAGGTGAACTGTTATGTATTAGAAGAAAGTGGGACAATATTTTTGAGCACAATTTGTGAAAATTCGGAAAATAGAAAAATATACATATGGATTTGGTCAGTGAAATTTTCAGGAAGAATGTTGAATGTGCCACTTGGTTTGTTTAAGTTATTGCATATGATAAATTATGTGTATTTAAAGAAAACTAAAAAAGAAATTGTGTAGTTTTCAAATAGAATTTAAAGAAAAATTTCTGAGCCAAGTTTTACTGGGTTCAAAAATAAAACTATTTCTTATTGCCAATCTCTCCTGGAAAAAAGATTTTCAAAGAATGAAATGGCCTTAGAGAAAATATTGAATCCAAAGCTTTGCCAATAAAACATGATTTAAACATCAAGATCTCAAGGGTGCTGCTGTAAGACTGTTTGTTAAGACCTCAAAAATATTTGAGACAGTGCTTTATAGACTTTCTCTTCTAAGCAAATAAGCTTTTAAGAATTATAACACAATAATATTCCTTTTTTTTTCAGGGTTTATCCATATCAAATGAGAAGAATTAATTCACAAGCTCCATTCCTGAGTCAAGTAAGGGATATACCTGATACCTATTCCAAGGACTAGAGAGCTATTAAAGAAAAAGAGAGCCTTCCAGTTTCTGGTTCCACATGTAAGGAACATGGAAGTCAGCACTCCATCTTAACAACAAGTAAAAAGCTGAGAAAACTTGAAATCGACAACTCTTATATCTGTAAGAAAAGTGAGGTCACAGGATAAATCACTGCCCCTAAAAGTAGAAAGATAGGCAAATGTAGACAACAACTTACTGAAACAGAAACCTCTGTGGGAACCAGTGTTAAGGTAGAAAAACTGGAACTATAATTGATTCAGTCTGGCAAGTCAGAATTAAAAACTCCAAGGGGACCCAGTCATAGAAGAGCCCCCATGCTTTGTAAATCTTACCTCTAGGATCTGAACAAGTTCTCACAGTAAATATCAGAAAAAAATCTCCTCATTCTTCCAGAAGTAGGGAAAAAAAAACCATTTTAAAATATGGCAGAGCACTCTGTTCTTAAAAAAAGTTCTACCCTCAGGAGAAACTATTTAACCAGTGCTTAACCTGCTGGGATTTAATCAGACTTAATGGAAAGGAGATACCCAATTTCAGCCAGCTCTAGTCCTGTACATGGAAGAAGGGAAATACCCACCTCCAGCACACTCTAGTCATCCCGTCTCACCTACGGGGGAAGAAAAATCTGAGAAACACATATAAAGTTCACAGTTCAGAGGCATAGGCTCACTAAAACATGGAAACCTAATCATAAGACTATAGAATACTTCCCCTCATCCCATATTTACCATCACATTATAAAATCCTGTTTACTACAGTTTATTTTAGCCAGTGTATCAGGTTAACCTATCAAGAAAAATCACAAGGCATGCTAAAAGACAGGAAACACAATCCAAAGAGACAGGGCAAGCATCACAACCAGACATGGCCGGGATATTGGAATTATCAGACTGGGAATTTGAAACTACTATGAGTAATATGCTAAGGGCTCTAATGGATAAAGTAGATAGAATGTAAGAACAGATGGGCAATGTAAGGTGACAGATGAAAATTCTAAGAAAAAAGAAATGTTAGAGATAAAAAACAATGTAACAGAAATGAGGGATGTCTTAGATGAGCTTATTAGTAGGTTGGACACCACTAAGGAAAGAACCTATAGCTTGGGGGTGTATCAATAGAAACCTGCAAACTGAAAAGCAAAAAGAACAAAGAAAGAAAAAGGAAAAAGAGGTTATCCAAGAACTGTGGGACAACTACAAAAGGTGTAATTTATGTTTAATGGGACTGTCAGATGGAGAAGAATAGAGAAAGAAATAGAAAAAATATTTGAAATAATAATGAATGAGAATTTTCCCAAACTAATGTCAGACATGAAATCACAGATTCAAGAAGCTCAGAGAACACCAAGCAGAATAAATTCCAAAAAACTACACCTATGCATATCATTTTCAAAGTACAAAAATTAAAATATAAAGAAAAAAGTCCTGAAAGATTACAGAAAAAAATAAACCTATTTTCTACTGAAGAGGAGCAAAGATAGAATTACATCTCACTTCTTTTCAGAAACCATGAAAAGAAGAAGAGAGTGGCTGAAATGTTTAATGTCGAGGAAAAAAGTCACCAGCGTAGAATTCTGTATCTTGTGAAATTATCCTTGAAAAGTGAAGGACAAATAAAGACCTACAAAAATTGAGGGATTGGCTGCCAGTAGACCTGCCTTGTAAGAACTATTAATAAAAAAAGTTTTTAAAGAGAAGAAAAATAATACAGGTCTGATACTTGGATTTACATAAAGAGAGAATATTGGAGAAGGACTAAGTAAGTGAAGGTAACATAAAAAATGTCATTTTTCTTATTCTTAACTATATGACAGATAATGGTTCAAAATAATAGTAGCAACAATGTATTAAATTGTGTATGCTTATGTATATATCATGTGTGTATATATATAGCATATGCTTATGCATGCTTATATTTAAGTGAAATGAATGACAGAAATAAGGTACAGAAGAGAGAAATTATGATTATTTTGTTATAAGGTACTCACAACTTATAAATCAATATAGTGTTATTTGAAGGTGGATTTGGATTAGTTGTAAATGTATAGTGTAAACTCTAGGGCATCCACCAGAAAAAGTTTAAGAAAAGTATAACTGATGTGCTATGAAATGAGAGAAACAGTATCATACAAAATTCTCAGTGAAAACCACAAAAAGCAAAAAAAAAAAAGAGTGGAAGGCAAAAGCAGGAAAAAAGAACAAGGACATCAAATAGGACACAATAAAAATATGGTAGGTATTAATCCAGCTATATCAATGATCACATTGAAGGCCAGCGATCTAAATGAGCCAATTAAAAATAGATGTTAGAGTGGATTACAAAACAAACTCTATCTATATGTAGTCTACAAGAAAACCACTTTAAATATAGACATAGATAGGTTAAAAGTAAGTGGATAGAGGAAGATATACCATGCCAACACTAATCAAAAGAAAGCAGAAGTAGGTATATTAATTTCAGACAGTGCAGACTTCAAAGCAAGAAAAGCTATCAAGGATAAAAAAGAGCATTAAATAAAATAAATTAAATAAATCGACAGAGGTCGATTATTCAAGAAGACATAATAATCCTTAATGGGTATGTGCCTAACAACAGAGTACCAAAATACACAAGGCAAAAATGGATAGAATTGCACAAGTAGTAGATTATGCCATTAATCAACTGGATATGATTGACATCTATAGACCAAGTTTATCCAATAACAGCAGATACACATTCTTCTCAAGCTCACAAGGAACATTCACCAAGACAGACCACATTCTGAGCCATAAAATTTAAAGTAATAGATATACAATCTCTGCTCTCAGACCACAATGCCATTAAATTAGAAATCTGTAGCAGAAGAAGTAACTGGAAGAATAAAACACATGGAGATTAAAGAATATACTTCTAAAATAACACATGGGGCAAGGAGAAATATTAAGACAAATTTTAAAGTATTTTAAATTAAATAAAAATACAACTTAAATTTTTGGGGATACAGAAAAAGCAGTGCTTAAGGGGAAAGTTATAGCACTGAATGCATATATTAAGAAAAAATCTAAACTCAGTCATCTTAGGCTTCCTTCATAGGAAATAAGAAAAATAAGAGTCAATTAAATCCAAAGTAAGTAGAAGAAAAGAAATAATTACAATTAGAGCAGAAATCAATGAAATTGAAAATAGCAAATCCATAAAGAAAGGAAAAAACCCAAAAGGTGGAAAAGATAACTAAAATTGAAAATTCTCTAGCCAGGCTAAGGAAAAAAGAGAGAGGAAACAAGTTACTAATAACAGAAATGAAAGAGAAGATGTCACTACAAGTCCCATTTTTATTAAAAGGATAATAATGGAATACTATAAATAACTCTATACTCATAAATTTAGTAACTTAGATAAAATAGGCCAATACCTTGAAAGATGCAATCTGCCAGAATCACACAAGAAGAAATAGACAATCTGAATAATCCTACATCTATAAAACAAATTGAATCAATAATAAATAACCTTCCAAAGCAGAAAGCATGAGGCCCAAATGGATTCACCGGTGAATTCTGCAAAATATTTAAAGAAGAAATTATACCACTTCTCTAGAATCCTTTTCAGAAGGTTGAAGTAGAAGAAATACTTCTAACTAATTCTGTGAGGCCAGCATTAAACTACTACCAAAATGATACAAAGACACTACAAGAAAAGAAAACTGCAGTCTAATACCTATCATGAACACTGACGCAAAAATCTTCAACAAAATATTGGCAAACCAAATCTAACAATGACTAAAAAGAATTATTTTCCATGACCAAGTGGGATTTATCCCAGCTATGCAAGGCTCATTTAATGTTAAAAAATCAATTAATGTTATTTATCACATCAACAGGCAAAAGAAAACAATCATATGAGCATATCAATAGATGCAGAAAAAAGAATTTTACAAATTCCAAAACTCATTTGTAGTAAAGACTCAGTAAACTTAGAGTACAGGGGAGCTTCCTCAATTTAATAAAGAATATCTACAAAAAACCTATAGCTAACATCACACTTTATGATATGAACTAGAAGCTTTTGCACTAGGATCAGGGATAATGTCCCTTCTCAACACTCCTTTTCAACATCGTACTGGAAGTCTGACCTAATGCAATAAGACAAGAAAAAATATATAAGTTATGTTGATTGGGAAAGAAGATATTAATATAAAACTATCTTTGTTTGCAATACTATTTGCATTAACACCCCAAAAAGTGAAATCGGTATAAATCTAACAAAATATTGATACACAGATCTATTCAAGGAAAACTACAAAACTCTGTTGGAAGAATCTTTTAAAAACTAGTTAAATGAAGATATATTTCATGTTCATGGATAGGAAGACTCAATATTGTCAAGATGTCAGTTCATCCTAACTTGATGTGTAGATTAAGAAACGTACCACAGAAGTGAGAGATGATGATAATGGGTGAGGCTATGCATGTGTTAGTGATTGCTTTCACACTGTAATGGCAAAGCTGAGTGCCACAGTGACAGTGTGGTCCACAAGTCTAAAATATTTACTATCAAGCCTTTTCAGAAAAAGGTTGCTGACCCTAGTTCTGGGTATATGTTTTCTTAGGACAGTGATCATAGTCTATTCCATTTTTGATGCTTAAAATGGGACCATACAGGCCAAATACATCTCTAAATGATAGACTGAATAGCATTACCAAAATAAATACCATACCAAAGGTACACAAATAATCTGTGTACAGAAAACATTCTTTCAAAAATTTTTAGGGACATGTTTCTTAGACTCTTATAAAAGAGGGCTTCTTAGGAAACTTAATGGCATTGTCCTCAAGCATATAGATTCTCAGCCCAAGGAAGAAAGGGTGTAGCTCAAACAAATATGTCGGTATGGTGTTTGTCTAATGGATTGTATTGTAACTTATTACAAAGTGTGCTTGTATTTTTAAAACGGAAGTATTTCAACTTGGGCTGAACAGAGCAAAGGTACTCAACATGAAAGAAAGCACCGTGGTGTTTCAGAATGAATAAATATTCAGCAGATGTTTATTTTAGTTGGGGAAAATTGCAAGGATTTTTTTTTATATATTTAGTCATGGGAAGTAGATATTGTTAGCTCTAACACAGAAGTAAGAAAATATTGGATTAGAAAGATTATATACTATACCAAATTTCTTATCATTAGCAAGTTATGGAATTAAAAGTTAAACTCAGGTGTTCTGACCAAATTCAGCATTTTTTTGATGATGTGCCTGCTATTTCACATAGTGAGATCCATGAATCAAATAAGAAAACAAATAACAAAGCACAGTTTTGTCTCATGGAAACACGCACATTTAACATAAGGTCAAAAGATCCTCAGGCAGTGTACAGTGGAGCACAAATTGTGTAGGGAAGGTGGACGAGGAGTTCAGGAAGTACAAGGACGATGGGGATAATACGGTGTCAGTGAAGAAAGACTCATCTGGTGGAATCAGGTCTCCGCTGGTTGGTGGAAAGGGCAAGGGTGCAAGACACGCAGACAGAAATGTGAGTCAAAGAGAAGAGAGTGACTGAAACTCGTTCAGGCTCTTGTTCTGGCAAAAGTGGAAGAATGTGATGGAACTTTCAGGTCTTGCTTAAAAGCTGAAGAAAGTAGAACATCGAGAATAGGAAAGGAGGTGTTATTCTTTTAACATTTGGCAAATTCTTTAGATTTTAGCATTTCTAAAAAAATCTGCGAAAAAGTGTGAAATGCAATTAAGAGCTCCTCCACATGTCACACTGAATAGACAATGCCTTTGTACATTTTGGAAAGAGTATGCAGAATGCAAAAAATTACTCAAAGATTGAAAAGTGATGAGCTCATTGTACAGAAGATCTGTTTTTTCCAGTACAGTGGCTGCCTCAGTTGAGTGCTCCTCAGAATCAATTCCAACAAGTCAATCAAATAGTGAAGAAGAGTGCATTTCAGCAACAACATTAAGAAAAGCTCATATCCTCATTACCTAATATAAAGAGGGAAAAAATAGATAACAGCAAAAAAGTTGAGGAGCCAAGTACAGTTAACTAGAGATACTTTCGTAGTCCGTAAAAGCTAAGTACAATGTGTGAGAAGGCGTTTCCTTAGGGAGCCAGGGAATTGACATTGAGTGCTAGTACATTAATCCTACTTAGAAACACTTACCATTATAAATAATTAAAAACTCTGATTTAGGTAGACAGTCTATGCTGAGGGAAGTTCCAGGAAGAGATACTGAATAAAATAATAGTCTCTATGGGATAATATGAGGATGGAGAAGTAGAGAAATCATTCTGGTATTATTTCTCGTAGAAAAACAGTGTCCTGATCTCTCTTAGATCTTCAGAAAAATGAATGAGGACATGTTCTTCATCACTCATTGAATTGAACACGGTGGGCCTTAAATGGATACTGAGTTAAAAGGAGGTGGAGGTGAGTAATAATATGGTTGCAGCTGAGCTTCAAGTGTAAGTGACCTTCTATAAGCACAGTGACTATAATACAGCATGGAATAAAAAAAATTAAGATGTGTTTAATGGTACATATCCTTCAACATATCTACCACAAATCTCTCAGTTCATAAATGGGAAAGCCAGTCTATAAAACTAGATGTCAGTATGTACATAATTCCATTCAATACAAACATAAAAACAAGTTAAAGTTTATAAATAGCTTAGTTTTATTTTTTTTTTAATAGGGGAAGTGCTGAATCATATTTTCCCCTCAAGTCTGTTCTTTTTCCTGGAGTGAAATTACTGGTGGAATAGATTTGTGCACTGGTTGACACATGTGGTTAAAAAGGAAATTGAATTATAATAATAAAGAAATGTAAGAAATAATTACACCACTTAGGTTTGGGTAGCACGTCTTTTTACGCATTCAGGGCATTTCTAAAGTCTGACTTTTTCTGTAGACAACTGCCTCCTTTAATTTGCATGCTTGACAAAATGATCTGTTAATTGTAAGATCTTTAGTATCTGAAAAATGTATGTATGGTATGAAAGTTAACAAAGTCATTGGTCCTTTATGTCACTCTGGTGGAGGCTCTAGTATCAAATCATTAAAAGAACATAACAGTAAAATACAAAAACCAGAATCTCTTGTCCTAATGGGCAATTTTTTATTGATTTAGGAAAGTCCAGATGACGAAGGATGTTAGATGCTATTTTTGACCTTTATATGTGAT
The DNA here is from genome assembly GCA_004363605.1 of Indri indri. Taxonomy (NCBI): domain Eukaryota; kingdom Metazoa; phylum Chordata; class Mammalia; order Primates; family Indriidae; genus Indri; species Indri indri. The sequence continues at coordinate 120,271 of RJWJ010001431.1, forward strand.
TCTCTAAAACTTGACCTATGATGAGTAATTGTTTATAAACATCTGGTTCACATGAATGGCACTATAGGTTAAATTCTGAGTTTAACTTTTTTCTTTTTAAGACAGAGTCTCAATCTGTCGCCCTGGCTGGAATGCTGTGGCATCATCATAGCTCACTGCATCCTCAAACTCCCAGGCTCGAGCAATCCTCCTGCCTCAGTCTCCTGAGTAGCTGGGACTACAGGTGTTTGCCACCACGCTAGGCTAATTTTTTCTATTTTTAGCAGAGACAGGGTCTTGCTCTTGCTCAGGCTGGTCTCGAACTCCTTATGTCAAATGATCCTCCTTCCTCGGCCTCCCTGAGTGCTAGGATTACAGGCATGAGCCACCATGGTTGACCTGAGTTTAACATTTCTTAATATTTTCTTAATAAAGGGCTGGCTACTACTTGATAATGATGCCATAAATTGTATTTAGGCTTAGAAGTGACAAATGAAAGTGTTCACATTAATTATTCTTTTCATTTGATCACTCTAAGAATTATGGGATATCCTAGGTGAGAGCATATTTATTTACAATTTGAAACATCACCCTCAACCATTGCTATTTTTATCTGAATTTACCGATGAAGGAACTAAAGCCAAGAGCAGTGTGAACTTGAACAATTTCCTTAATTAAGATATCTCAGTTCACACGGTAAAGTTGGAATTTAAAGCCAAGCCTGTCTGACTTCAAATCCCTCTTTTTCTTAAAAAATGCCACCTCCTATGAGGACAGGAGTATTCATATTTTTAACATCAGCTGGGATGAAGGTTTTTCACAATTGAAACTACTGTGGAATGTACTCCCCGATGAGACCTGATTTCTTCCCTCTGCACTGACATTCAGTAGATAAGTAGGAAGGTGTAAGAAGATATCTTACATTCTACTCAATCACTGTGGCTAAAGAGAGATCCCATAGTTGGCACCACAGAACGAGCTAACAGGGTGGGGAGCATTGGCCATTCCTGGACTTATTCAGACTCTATGCTTGGCTAAACATCGTGGTTTCTGGTTTTACTAAGTGTCCATCCTCTGAAGTTGGTCCAGGTCATCATACCAACAAAGAAAAAAAAAGAATGTTTATTGAATGCATGAATACATCTAGATTTTTAGTAATGTTACTAGTGTTTTTGACCCTTGGGTTTTAAATGATTTTGTGTATTCAATACCTACCATACAACACATTGATAATCTTTTTATTATTATTATTTATTTATTTTTATTTCAGCATATTACGGGGGTACAAATGTTTAGGTTACTTATATTGCCTTTGCCCCACCTGAGTCAGAGCTTCAAACATGTCCATCCCCATTGACAATCTTATAGTATTTCTGAGGTGATGACTTTTGTAATGCTTAAGCAAAATTAAACTTTATTTTGAACTACTTCTAATATTTCAGAGATAATATTTACTTTAATGTGTTTCTTATTAAACTTCTTATTATAAAATCAGTTCATTTGCTTGGTTAAAAATTCACATTATATAGCAAATTAAATAAAATATCAAATCTTCCCTCTTGACTTCTACCCTCTCCAATATCCATACCCAGCCAGTCTCACTATCCAAAGGAAACCACTATTAACTTCTTATTTTTCTTTTACTTTTTTCTTTTACTTCTTTTAGTTTCAACTAACACACTCATTTGATGTACTATTTACTGATTTGTCAAATTACTACAATGCCAAATGAATCTCTACTATAAAAAATAAGAAATTATGGCTCATGCTTGTAATAGCAGCTACTCAGGTAGCTGAGGCAAGAGGACCATTTGAGCCCAAGAGCTATGAGGCTGTGGTGAGCTATGATTGCGTCACTACACTCCATCCAAGGTGACTGAGAGATACTCACTCTAAAAAAATTATATACATTCAACCTTTCTTTCAATTCTCTTCCATTCCACCTCTCACTTTTTGTTAGTTATATCACCATTTTTATGTTGCCAAACTTTAGCATTTCCATTCTATTCTTCAAACATTTAAATGTTCTGTGCTGTGTCTAAACTGATTCCAAATAATCAAATGTTAACAGGCATCATTTACAATATGGTTTTCTAAGTATTTTGTTCTATAAAGTCACGAATGAGAATGGATCCATAGAGAAGAAAATATGATTCTATGGCATTAAAAATTCATTACCTGAAAAAAGACTTCCAATCATTAATGTTAAATGGACTCTTTTTTATTTTCTCTCCAGTTTCCTGAAAGCCTTCTGTATTATATATGGTGCATGGATAATTCTAAAACAGATTCTATATTTTTCTCACATTTTCTTGATAGTTTGGCAGTGTCAAGTATGTAACATTCCAAATATTTTTCACCCAATATTTAAAGACATTCTTTCACCTCTTGTTTCCTTTGAGAAAATTTTTGTCAGTATATGGTTATCATTCATTTGGTCTAGAAGTGTTACCAATATGATCAGTTTTTACCCAAAAGATGAAATTCTTTCCTGTTAAGTGTTGCGAAGTCAATATATAAAACTGAAAGTGAGTGTTAAGCAGGTAGGGCCAAGAGATGGAGAAGTAGGAGCAGCTCTCAAAAATCAACTTTTCACTCTGTAAGAGGTGAGAGGGTTAAGATTTAGGATTTCTTTTAATGAAGGGGTTGGGTATTAAAAGCAGAAGGAAAAATATTCATGTCAGAACTGGAACACTGCCTTTTTTGTCCTTTTATGGCCCTCTCTAGTTGTTGCCATGGTGATTGTTAACTGTCATGGCACTCACTGGTGCGAGTGACATTTAGCGTGGAAATTAGATTATAATGAAGTTAGAGGTTCTTTAGAGGTCAAGTGAGCTGCCATCTTGGATCCCACTGGTTTCAGCTGGTTTGGTCAGGAGGGGAGCCTTTGATTGCAGGCATCCTGTTTCTTAAAGGTAAGTAGAGTTAGTGTGGGGGTAGAAACTCAGCTATGTGGCATAGGCTCTACACTAAGTAATGGAAGTGTAGGTAACTTTTATTTATTTATAGGAGTTTTCAGAATTTTTATTTATCCTTATAATTCACAGTGTTGTGTCTAGGTGTTGGTATTTCTTTTCTCCTTCACAAAGCCTCCACATCTTTTCATTCTAAAACCTCTCCAAGTTAGAAAATAGTCATTATGTTCTGACTGGTCTCTCTCTCTCTATCATTTTTACTTTCTGCCTTTGGAAACATTTTTAGATACATTTCAGACTTTTAGGATCTTTCTTGATTTTTCTCTCTTAATTTCTGTGTGTCAGTTTTTATTTTATCTTCTTCATTCATCTTTAAAATCACAAACTTGATTTTCACCCATATTTCCTTTTCTACCTTTTACTCCATATTCATAAAAAGTTGTAATGATTGCCTTGTTTTCTGATTATTTTTCTTTGTCACCTGTGATAATAATCTTAAAATGCATTATTCATAGTGATTAAAATTTTTTTTGCTCCAATTTTTCTACCAGGATCCATTATTTTACATATCTTTTTTCATGTTGTTGGTACTCTTTAAATACCTTGTGACTCTTTATTATTTGTATATATTTATGACTAAAAAAAACTATGGCGATTAGTGTAAGTAGTTGATTTCTCTGTCTTTGTGTAGGTCTTTTCTCAACAGATCTTTTCTTTGAATAAGAGTTGGGAAGAGGTAGCCTGTGCCAGTTGGGAAAGTGAGTAGGCAGACCAGCTTCTCTATTGGATATGTGGAGTGAATTTACTTGATGACATTGTAGATCACTGTAATATAGAAGGAGAAAAGTGACCTAAGATAATTATTCATTGGTGGTCCAATTGGAAACCCATGGTATACTGAACCTTGACTTGTCCCTGTTCAACAGAGTCATTTTCTAGTGACTATTGCTAAACTCCTGAGTCCTTGGGTCTCTCCCCTGAACTTTTTTCCATATGCATTTTGAATGAAACTCTTATAATTAACCTCTATCAAGAAGCTGTTTGTTTTGCTACACATATTTGATCTACTTCTTTGATAAATATCATGTTGTAAATAGAGATGTTATTTATACACTACATGAAGTTCCTATTGACATCTCAAGTTTTTATCACAGTAAACAAGACCAAGAATAAAATAGGAATTATAAAGAAATGATATATTACCAGGAAAAGAAGAGGAATATTACATCACATCAGAATGCTTCAGAGCTCACTGAAAAACGTTTGAGGAAAAATTAATGAAATTTGAAAGCACGTGAAATATAGATGAGACAGAATAATGCTTCCTGGATAAATAGAGTGAGAAAAGTTCTTAATGGCAAATGAAAAAGCATGTTTAAAAATCTTCAATACTTGGTTTTGTTCTTTCTAGATCTCTTGTAATGAATGAGTACTATAAAAATAAATAAGACAAAGTGATGTTTGTCCTTTACAAACATCACTGAAAAGAAAATTCTGATGAATTCTTTTGAAGTATACTTCATAGCCATCTAGGGTACTTATTTGAAGGCCAGAGTTGGTGCCTTAAATAACGGTGTTTAATTCAATGTCAGAATGTCAATGCTTACTTGAGTAGAAGACCTTCACTTATTTTTGTTTTATTCTTTAAAAACCAAATCATATTCTTTCCCAGTTTGCATTACTTTCTGATTAGGAAAAGTGATTTTCATCTTAAAAAAAGGAATAAAACCTGCTTTTGTTTTAATACATGGGATGTGATTAATATAAAAATCAGATAATTTCTAAATTAACTCAAATATTATTTTGTTACAATTACATTATTTTTGGTTTTTATAATTGTGTTCAACTACAAAAACAACAGCTGGTCTATGTAACAAATCAAAAATTATTTTACTGTTAGAAAAAAACAACTGAAGCATGCTGAGAATTCATGTTTTAAAAAACAAATAGAAAGTATAGGCTGAGATATTGAATTCACCTTGTCTTCAAAGGTCCAACATGTTGTTTTGATATTCTGTAGCTCTTGATGCCCAAATATAGATTTTCATCGGTTTAAGGTCAATGATTTTCTATAGACATGGAGTCTGAGGAAGATAAAGAAAACTACTGACCTACTGTAATGCGTGTGTGTGTGTGTGTGTGTGTGTGTGTGTGTGTGTGTGTGTGTATGGGCCTGTGCACATGTTTATTTTTATGAAAAATGTTTTGGGGAGAGATCTATCTACCCTTGCTGGTTGGTGCTTTTTGTCATTGACACTTTATCCTGTAAGATGAATCCATGTTGGCATGCAAAGATGAAAAATTTTTTAGTCAATAGAGGACTTTGATCTTTGACAGGCCTTATTACTATTTTGCTGATCCACTGAGCAAATTTGTAACAGAACAAAAACCATGACTACAAGTTTCATATTCATCGGACTGTGCTTTAGCCTTCCTAGACTAAATTATACCAATTTTTCCCTAAGAAGCCAGTTATTTTGTGATGTTTATTATATTGTTATAAAAATATAGAAAGTGTCACTAAAAGTAAAAACAAGGGAAATTTTCCAGTATTCCCCTGGCTGATGTTAACTGCAGTTGGAAAGTGTGGTCTTTACTTTATGCAGGCCCTCAAAATACATCTGCAATGACCCTAAGAAGCCAAATGAGGAGGAAAATTCACCCTACAAATTTTTATTATTTTATGGTACTAAGTAATGCTGTCTCCTTGTTAATAAAGCGTAGGAGTTTGGAGTCATTTTTTGTTAATTCATTAAACCTTATTACTCTAATTGGTCCTTTAGCTTGGGAAATCATCACAGGCTTTATTAGTAGTTTATGATGTATATAATACAGAAGCTCAAAAAAACTAGAGTATCTAATCTTTCAGTGGCTTAATAATCTCTGTGTGGACTTAGAGCCTCTCTCTGGTGTCCAGTGAAGTCTCCAAATCTAACTTTTATGTAACTGTATAGTAAATGTTAATGCATTTGGAATTAAGCCTTATTTGTCTTATGTAAATTGGTTTACCATCCTTGAAATCTGCCATTTTGCTTTTGCACTGGTATAGTCAACATATCATAATTTAGGTTAACCTCAAATATGAAATGTAATATACCATTAGCTCCAAAAGAGCTTGGGAAACATGGATCATTCTTGTATGGATTGCTACAAACTTTCATAAAATTATGTCACACAGACATGGCTTGTGTCCCCTCTTCCATCTGTAAGTTTATCTTTACAAGTCCAATCGAGAATCCACTCAAAAGCCAGTCTTGAATTTTTAAAGTTCCTGCTCAGTACCAGTGACTATAAACATGATTGGGGAATCTAATACATAAATATAAAGGCACTTTAACAGTAAGTAATAATAATAAAAAATGAGCCCTACATTAATTTTGGATCAAATATTTATAAAATATATATATGCAAAGTATGTGTGGATGACGTATACAAATTGCATTGGTTCATTTCAGTGTGGGAACATAGAGAGTTTTGCCCTCCTTATATCAGTAGGGAGACAGATTCATTGCAAAGCATCCTGCATCAAAACTATAGTTTTCAAGCCAAAGGTGAGTGAAAACCTTTTCATAAACTCTGCTCATACAGTACTTATCTATAAGTGTCTCTAACTCAGTTGCACTTGAATTTTAGTACATTTCACGAGGTTTATTCACATGCCCTGAAATTGAAAGACACCCACACATAAATATCATTAACATCATTAATATAGACATTTAAATAAAACTTTTCAAGAAGACCAAGAGAGATTGCAAGATAGGAAGGCATTCAACCTTCTACTAAATGCCTTATTTTCAAGACAGTTTACCTCATTGATGTGAATAGCAACTGAGGGTTATAAGAAAGGAGTTCATATGGAGAGACAAAACAATATTCCTCATGTCACATACATGACAACAACAAGGTTCTTGTTTTCAAAGAAGATACTTCGAAAAGCATATTGTATATATTAAATGCACAATCACATACATTGTGATAAACTTCTTTATATGTATTTTCAAAACCTGTAGAATAAATTAAATTGATACCATGATTCTTTTTAACAGAACCTAGTGTGTGTCAATGCTATTATTTTTGAAAGCTGATAAATGTTTTCAGTTGGTTTGTTGCATAGAAAAATAGACCATGACTCCAACCTTGAATATCTTTAAAAGAAAAAAAAATGCATTTGTCAATAATAGTTTTACATTTCAAATTTGGGAAGGTCTGTCCCCAAGGCTAAATTTTGCCTTCCTTTTAACTGTTACTGCATCAAGAATCTATAGATGAAATAAGAGAAATTAAAATCTCAGGAAGGGAAGGAAAAAAAACCAACACTGTGATTTGCAATTAAAAGAGGAGAGTTTTAACAAACTACTCGTTGAGAGATTCTTGGGAATTTATAGGTACAGTCTCTAAAGCCTCATGTACAACAGCTTTGCTTTATAGGTCAAAGAAAAACACTGAAATTGAAAGTAATGCAGAAACTGAAAAGTTTTAATAGGAAGAATTATTTAGAACGTGTTTATAGAAAAACAAACACAAAAACCCCGACTTAACCACAGTGCAATATATGGTTACAAAATTGTACTTGTACCCCATGAATACATAAAAATATATAAAATATAAAAAATAAGTAAATAATTTGAAAAACAAAACAAAACAAAAACTTAGGTCTCCTGCTTTGCTCTAAGAATGTGATTAGGTAAGTCATAGAATTAAAAGAAAAGAAATGACCTCCAAGGATTATTATTTCAAATGACAAATCAGAATAAAACACATTATATGAGCTAAAAGACATGAATTTTTACTTCTGGTATATTTATATAGTAAAAAATTATATTTAATGTTCAAATAACTGACTTTTGTTTTGTAGGAAGAAACAAAAGAGACAATCATTAGCTAGTGTATGCATTCTGTGTTCCAGGAACTTTGCCTGATGCTTCTAGTACTTCTTATGTAATCACCATAAAACTTCAAGAGGAAACCATTTTAGCTCTCCTTTACATGAATTGGAAGCTTGCCCAGAGTCAGTTTCATTCCCCTAACTAGAGGCAGAATGTCACTACAAACCCTGGTCTTTCTGACTTGAAGTTTGATGTTTCTTCCACTTTACTAGGCTGACATCATAAATTTCCAAGCCTTATTATTTTTTGTATTATCTCATTTGATTCACATGAGAACTGTGTAAAATTTATTAAACAGAAATAATATTCTTATTTTAAAGATAAGGAAATAAAAATACACAATGGATAAACTAACATCCTATTTCTAATTTTCAACAGAGGTGATTTTTTTGAATCCAAGTTTCAAATACCAGAAGAATGTATTTTTTCTATCACACTATGGCACCAGGATGGAAGACAAGATGCTTATATGGAGAGCATTTGGAGTCAGGGTCCAAGTTGTACACTCATTCAGAATTTGTGCATATCCAGGTTTGTCCAGGCAATGGTGACTCTAGTGTCATTTTCTAGAGAGCTGCCCCTTGTATCTGAGAGGACAGAACCTGATTAGATGGTATCTGGCTGTAAGCTGGGCCCTGGGCACAGACCATTCAACATAAACAGTGGCCTCCCATTTTTCTCGGGAAGGTATTAGGAAGAGTTCTGGGAAACAAATTAGATGTGGAGAATCTACTTTGGGAATGATGGGAGGACTGTATTTGAGGGCAGTGAATCATTGTTTCATTATGTTCTGACCAAAATTCTCTTTACATATTACCAAGAGGGGAAAACTATGTTGAATAAAAAGTAGTATCACTAGAGGCACTGCAAAAATTGGGAAGTGTAAAATCACTTTTTTGTATTTTGTGGCCTAATAATAGAGTTCGGTTCAGATTGGGGGAAAGTATTTCCTTCAACTCTAGCATTTTAACTTATAGAGCAAGACCACAAGGTAGAGATTGGATGGATGATGGCTGATGGTGAGAGTGAGACCAGCCTGTGAGAGCCCTGAGGATGTCAGCTCAGCGAGAGTTTTCTTATTATACAGGGTGTCCTGAAAGTTACCAAACACAGGGAAAAAATTTCAGTTTGGGGGCTTTCCAAGTAATAAATCTAACATCTTCCTATTGTGGTAAATATTTTCTAATTATAACAATAGTAAATATTTTCTAATTATAACAATAGTCAGGTGGTGCTAATACTTGTTGAGCGTTTAACATATGTCAGAAACAGAACTCTATGTTTTCTCATATTTAATTCTCACATAATCTCTATATGTTAGGTATAATTATTATTTTTGTTGTATAAATGAAAAGAAATGGAGGCACGTGTTTAACTGCTAGGTGTTACTTCCTCCCTAGTAAGCTGCCCTATCAGAGATTAATTATTCTATCAGTATATCACAGGCCATTAAAAGAAACATAGCAGATTTAAAAAAAAATAACAGAAATAAAATATTGGAAGATTATTTTCAATTTAAGCTTTCATTTAACATAGCGTTATTTAACATAGCTAAATAAAGTGTGAATTTTGAGAAACTGTGAAAATAACTAATAATTTATTTTAAAACCACACTTAATAGTTTCAAATATTTTTTGGTATTTCAAGTGAAACAAAGAAATGAAAAAAATCATTCCAGCTGCCTAGGTCAAAACAAAAATGCAGACTTTGGTTTGTGTAATTGAATTCTGTTTTAAATGCTAGTACTTCTCACATGTTTTTTAAGGTCCAAATTTAATTCAGTGACCTTGGTATATTCATTCATTGTTTCACTTCATTGCTAATCATTTGTTATGTACCTATTTTGCCAGGGATGCAAAATTTGAAGTCTTGTGACTTTTTTTATGCAGTGCCTTCAACTAGTTAACAGTATAATGAGAAAATGAGTAATATTAATATGTTAAGTGCTGTGACAGAGGGAAAGAAAATTCTGGGACAGTAGTGAGAAAGCCATGCTTACTTCTGCCAAGAAGGATGGAGGAGTTTCCACAGGGAGGGCAGCACCTTAGCTGAAAGATGCTGGCCCATTGTAAGCCTAGGAAGGAATAGTATTCCAGATGGAGGAAATGATGATGGTGAGGTTTGTCCTCAGTGGTCCTCATAAAAAGGCTTTCATTGGGTCAGAACATTATATAATACTTTGTTTATCACTGAAGGACTTCCAGAAGTTATCTTCTATATTTAGACTTCCAGTGTTACTTCTTGCCCTGTTCTTTAAATAGGTTTTAGAGAATATGTTTTGCTATGCTTTTTTCTCCTTATTATTAGGCTCTAGCTTGCTAATGACTTTTGTTGCTCACATTGATTGCATTAAATTATAAGCGATCTGTCTACCAGATTGATGTTATTGGCAAATGTATTCTGTGGACACATGGGTTTAAGATACGTGACTATTTAATGTGGTCATATCTCTCAGCTTGCAAAAGCTTGCTTGATTATTAAAATGGAGGGCCTGGTTATACAAATGTTTCTCATTTCATTTCTTGTACAGTGGTCAAGGTAACCTTGGCAAAGAATATTCACATCATGCTGAAAACTGTTCCTACTATCCCTTGGCTGCACACACATTTCTCTTTAATTTTACTGATCTCTAAGGTTCTCCTGACATTTGAAACTTAGCATCTTGATCTATTTTCTCTTCATTGTATTAATTTCCAATTTCTCAAGCTGAATCACATCTTAAAGTCTTCTTTAGACTCTCCATTAGAGCTTTCCTGTCTTTTGCAGTTTTGTTTCACTCTCCATTTTGTATCATTTTCAAGCTTATTACATTTATTTAAGCATTGCTGTAAAGAGAATTGGATTCCTGCAGGTAAAGCCAGTCTGATTCCAACATGCTTCAAGAGATTCTGGCAAGGTCAAAATTTGAGGGCCATTGCCTAGAATATTTAGTTAAAGCCTAAGTGGGGAGAGAAAAGAGAGGGTAAGAGCAAGCTAGTAGCATCTGTGTACCCCTTCTTCACTCTTCTCACACCTAAGTCAAATCTAAATATGAAAGCAGAAAGGCATTCTATTTGGAGGTGGTCACATATCTGAAGCCCATATTTTCAGAGGATACTTTTATCAAGCCTAATAACTTGTTAGGAGTCTCTCAGAACTTCTTTGCACTTACCTCACAAAGAAGGTGAGCTGTTTTATCATTTCGTCATACAATATAATCCTGTTCAATACTTCCTCAAATAGCTTCTCCAAAATACTTTCCCAGGAAATGTCAATAGTGTATCATGAAAAACTAACCAGTATTTAAATAAATGTAGAAAGTACCAAGCACTATATCCCCTTAAATATTCATTGTAGATTTTTTTGTATCAAGCCAAGATTTTCAAAATGTATTTGATTAAGAAACTTTTTTGATGTAGTACAACTACCACCTTCTCGTGGAAAACTGTTTAGAAAATAGGATCCAAAACCAAACCAAACCAAACAAAAATGTATACGATTTCTATATGAAAACTATAGAACATCATATTTAAAAAATTAAGAAACCTACCTAAAAGAATTAATAGAATTGATCAGACATTTCACAAAATAGAATATCTAAATGGCCAATACATACAGGAATAGGTGTGAACACTCTTTAGTAACCATGGATTAGCAAATTAAAACCAGCAGAGAAGTTAAAATTGTAAAAATAGACAATAACAAGTGTTCTAAAAGATGTGGAACAATGGAACCTCTCATATACTACTGGTAGTATGTAAATTGGTACAACCACTCTGGAAAACATGTCAATGTTGTTTATTAAAGTTGAACATGTGTGTGAACTCTTACCTAGCAATTCTACTCCTAGGTGTATATCCAACATAAATGTGTACACATGATAAACCTAAAGACATGTTTGAGAATGTCCACAACAGCATTTACATGATAGCCAAAAACTGCAAACAACTCTATGATCATAACATAAGAATGTTATATATTCAAGTTGTTACAGAATGTTTTTTAAGCTTTTTTTTCTCTCTTCTTCTGTTAGTATCTGAATGCTGGGTTCTCCTGGCCCTGGCTGTAGAGCGTTATATATTCAAGTTATATATATATAAGTTGTTATATATTCAACAATAAATGATGAGCAAAGGAAGCCAGAAAAAAATAAAAAAGAAAATAGGATCCAAGAGAATCTCTTGTTTCCTCTTGGATCCAATTCATTGAGGACAGAAGATTAGGCATTCATATGCAAATAAACCTAAGGAGAAACTGATTTTCTGCTTCCATATATTTTTTTTTTTTATTGTTTGTTGTTTATAGGGGTACAGGTGTTTAGGTTACGTATGATGCCCTTGCCCCCCCTTCCCCCCAAGTCCCAGTCCCAAGCATGTCCATCTCTCGGAGGGTGCGCATTGCACCATTTGTGTATGCATATATCCGTCCCCTCCTCCCCCTCGCCCCTCCCCCTTCCCCCTCTCTCCCTACCCGACATCCAGTAGATGCTATTCTTATATGTACACTTATGTGATGTTCAGTCACTACCAATTTGATGGTGAGTACATGTGGTGCTTGTTTTTCCATTCTTGGGATACTTCGCTTAGTAGAATGCGTTCCAACCC